>BQNB010016175.1:0-27500 GCA_026074375.1 Tanacetum coccineum
GTTTGGAGACCAAAGCATAAAGTTTTAGACCATGTCTCCAGAAAAAATGGTGCATCAGTGTCCTTTAAAATATCTGACTATATTGATGCACAAGGTAGATCCAAGTCAGTAATGACTTGGGTCCCCAAAAGAAACTAATTTTCCTACCATTATGTGTAGGGAAATCTACAGCAAGATTTGAAGGATAAAGGAGTGATTGACAGTAAATGCTCTAGGCACATGACAAGAAACAGATCCTATCTTGCAGATTATGAAGAAATTAATGGAGGATTTGTTGCCTTTGGAGGCAATTCCAAAGGAGGGAAAATTACTGGGAAAGGTAAAAAAAGAACTGGTAAATTAGATTTTAAAGATGTGTATTTTATAAAGAAACCAAAGTTTAACCATTTTAGTGTCTCACAAATGTGTGACAAGAAGAATAGTGTTTTTTTATTGATACTGCATGTGTTGTTCTGTCTCCAGACTTTAAGTTAACTGATGAAAGTCATGTTTTGCTTAAAGTTCCTAGAAAGGATAACATGTATAGTGTTGATTTAAAGAATGTTGTTCCTCAAGGAGGTCTCACTTGTCTCTTTGCAAAAGCCACACCAGATGAATATAATCTTTGGCATAAGAGGCTTGGTCATGTAAATTTCAAAACTATAAATAAACTAGTAAAAGGAAACCTTGTAAGAGGTTTACCTTCAAAACTTTTTGAAATTAATCAAACTTGTGTTGCTTGTCAGAAGGGAAAGCAATACAGAGCTTCTTGTAAGACCAAAACAATCAGTTCAATCAGCCAACCATTACAAATGTTGCACATGGATTTGTTTGGCCCAATATTTGTAAAGAGTTTAATGAAAAAGATGTACTGCCTAGTTGTCACAGATGATTTTAGTAGGTTTAGTTGGGTTTTCTTTCTCGCCACTAAGGATGAAACTAGTAAAATCCTTAAAACATTCATAACAGGCATAGAAAATCTAATAGACCTTAGGGTAAAAGTAATTAGATGTGATAATGGGACTGAATTCAAGAATAGGGTTATGAATCAGTTTTGTGAAATAAAGGGTATTAAAAGGGAATTTAGTGTTGCTAGGACTCCATAACAAAATGGAGTTGCAGAAAGGAAAAATCGGACATTAATAGAGGCTGCTAGGACTATGCTAGCTGATTCAAAATTGCCAACAACTTTCTGGGCTGAAGCAGTTAATACTGCTTGTTATGTCCAAAATAGGGTGTTAGTTATCAAGCCTTACAACAAGACCCCTTATGAACTTTTTCTGGGAATAAAACATGCCTTAAGCTTCATGAGACTATTTGGGTGTCCTGTTACAATCCTTAATACCATAGATCACCTAGGTAAATTTGATGGAAAGGCAGATGAAGGGTTCTTTATAGGATACTCTACCAATAGCAAAGCATTTAGAGTATTCAATAGTAGAACTATGATAGTAGAAGAGAATCTGCATGTTAAGTTTAGTGAGGATACACCAAATATTGCAGGAAGTGGACCTAATTGGCTTTTTGATATAGATGCACTAACAAAGTCTATGAACTATAAGCCAGTTGTTGCAAGGAATCAATCTAATGGTAGTGTAGGTACAAAACCATGTGATAATGCAGGTAAAGCTAGACTGGAGACAGTACCTGGTAAAGATTACATACTACTACCATTATGGACTCAAGATCCATCATTCTCTTCTAGTTCAAAGGATTCTCCTGATGCTGGATTCAAATCATCAGGGGAGGAGGAAAAGAAGGATGCTGAAGATCCAGGGAATGAAGATAGTGAGGTTCCAAGAACAGAGGAGCCAAGAGTTAATCAAGAAAAGGATGCTAGTGTTAACAGTACTAACACTATTAATATTGTTAGTCCAAGTGTTAATACTGTTGGCATAGAAAATAATGTTGTTAATGAAAATATAGTCTATGGATGTGATGATGATCCAAATATGCCTGAATTGGAAGAAATTGTCTATTTAGATGATGATGAAGATGTTGGTGCAGAGGCTGACATAAACAATTTGGATATACATATCCCTGCCAGTCCTATTCGAACTACCAGAATTCACAAGGATCATCCAATTGAATAAATCATTAGAGATATATATTTAGCACCTCAAAACAGAAGGATGACAAAGAGTGTAACTAAACAAGCTATGTTTAGTTCAGTGCAGCAGAGGACCAACCATAAAGACTTTCAGAATTGTCTGTTTGCATGTTTCTTATCACAAGAAGAGCCCAAGAAGGTAATTCAAGCATTAAAAGATCCAAGCTGGATAGAAGCTATGCAAGAGGAGCTTCTGCAGTTCAAGTTACAACAGGTTTGGACCTTGGTGGATTTACCTAATGGCAAAAGGGCCATTGGTACTAAATGGGTGTACAGAAACAAGAAAGATGAAAGAGGCATTGTGATTAAGAATAAAGCAAGATTGGTTGCACAAGGATACACACAAGAGGAAGGAATTGATTATGATGAGGTTTTTGCTCCTGTTGCTAGAATTGAAGCAATTAGGCTATTCTTAGCCTATGCCTCATTTAAAGACTTTGTGGTGTATCAGATGGATGTCAAGAGTGCTTTTCTGTATGGAAAGATTGAAGAGGAAGTCTATGTTTGTCAACCACCAGGATTTGAAGATCCAGACTTCCCTGACAGAGTTTACAAGGTAGAAAAGGCTCTCTATGGTTTGCATCAAGCTCCTAGAGCTTGGTATGAAACCTTGTTAACTTATTTGTTAGACAATGGGTTTCAAAGAGGAAAGATAAACAAGACTTTGTTTATCAAAAGGGACAAAAGTGATATTCTGTTAGTTCAAGTATATGTTGATGATGTCATTTTTAGGTCTATAAGGAAAAAGATGTGTACTGAATTTGATAAGATGATGCATAAGAAGTTCCAGATGAGTTCTATGAGAGAGCTCACATTTTTCTTAGGTCTGCAAGTGAAGCAAAAGGAAGATGGAATTTTCATTAGTCAAGACAAGTATGTGAACGAGATTTTGAACAAGTTTGGTTTTTCTGATGTAAAGACAACAAGCACACCTATGGAGACCCATAAGCCTTTGCTTAAAGATTCAGATGGAGAAGATGTAGATGAACACTTGTATAGATCCATGATTGGATCATTGATGTATCTAACTTCTTTAAGGCAAGATTCCAAGTCAACCCAAAAGTTTCACATCTTTATGTTGTGAAAAGGATCTTTAGATACTTAAAAGGTCAACCTAAATTGGGCCTTTGGTATCCCAAGGATTCACCTTTTGATTTGGTAGCATATAGTGACAGTGACTATGCATGAGAAAGCTTAGATAGGAAGTCCACAACAGGAGGTTGTCAATTCCTAGGGTACAGATTGATCTCATGGTAATGCAAGAAGCAGACTGTGGTTGCTAATTCCACAACTGAAGCTGAGTATATAGCTGCTTCCAATTGTTGTGGACATGTGCTTTGGATCCAAAATCAATTGTTGGATTATGGATATAACTTTATGCAGACTAAGATTCATTTTGATAATGAGAGTACTATATGCATAGTGAAGAACTTGTTTTTTCACTCAATGACAAAGCACATTGAGATTAGGCACAACTTTATCAGAGATTCCAATGAGAAGAAGCTTATTCAGATGATAAAGATTCACACAGATCAGAATATTGCAGATTTGCTCACAAAAGCATTTGATGTTAGCATATTTGAGTTTGGAATGCTTAACCTCTGAAGTATTGATTGAGGGGAGGTAAATTGTATTAATATGCAACGGATTACACACAAATGATGATTGAAATGGAATGGAAAAGCAGCTAAGGATGAAATTCAAGTTAGTGTTGTTGGGCTAACTTACTACTGGTAAGTATAATTAGTGCTGCTAGTTATACTTAATACTGCTATGTTAATGCTGTTAGTTACAATTAATATTGTGAGTATTGAGAGAAATTAGTGAGCATAAAAACAAAAAGAGAGATGTGTGAATTAAAAATAGAAAAAGTGACTTTGTGAGCTAAAAGAAATGAGAGAATTGATGAGCATAAAAACAGAAAGAGAGACGTGTGACATAAAAACAGACAAAGTGATTCAGTGAGAAAAAAATTAAGAGATTTAGTGAGAATAAAAATAGAAAGAGAGTTGTGTGAAATAAAAACAGATATAGTGTTTTGGTGAGTAAAAGAATTGAGAGAAAAGGTGAGTTGAAAAATAGAAAGAGAGAAAGTCAAAAACAGATAGAGAGAATTGTGAGTAAAAAGAATTAAGAGAAATCAAAAACAGACAGAGAGTATTTGTGAACCAAAATGCTACTTTGATGCTGGAAAAGCTGCTTGGAATGGAATTGGAGTTAATGTTGGTAACTCAAAGTTAATGCTGCTAGGCATAACTTCCTACTGCTCATGAAAGTTAATGCTGCTAGGCATCATTTACTACTGCTGGGTTACTACTGCTGATGAAAGTTACTGATGTCAGGCATAACTTATTACTGCCAGTTCAAGTTAATGCTGTTGAGGGTGATTTCATAAATACTTTGATTCAGGGTTTCATTCAATCACTTACTAAATTTCAATCTTTGATATACTCTCTAATCATAAACCCTAACTCAATTTTATCGTTAATCATCAAAACCCAACATCAATGGTTGCTTTAAAGTTTGTTTAAACACATAATTTAGTCGTATTTTTGTCTAAACCTAAAGAAAGTGATGGGTTTGAGCAAATTGTTGATTTTCTGAATGCAAACCCTATCAATTATGCTTTAACCGTCAATCCTACCATCTATACTTCATGCATTAAGCAGTTCTGGGCTACTGCTAAAGCAAAAACTATCAATAGGGAAGTGCAGATACAAGCCCTAGTGGATGGGAAGAAGGTGATCATCACTGATGCATCTATAAGAAGAGATCTTCAACTTGCTGATGAAAATGGTACTGAATGTCTACCCAATGCTACCATTTTTGCAGAACTGGAAAGAATGGGGTATGAAAAACTTACACAGAAGCTTACTTTTTACAAAGCATTCTTTGCTCCACAATGGAAGTTTTTAATCCACATAATTCTGCAATGCCTTAGTGCCAAGACTACTGCTTGGAACGAATTTAGTAGCACTATGGCCTCTGCTGTTATCTGTCTTGCCACAAACTAAAAATTCAACTTTTCCAAGTACATTTTTGATAATATGGTGAAGAACTTGGAGGGTGGGGTTAAATTTCTAATGTATCTAAGGTTTGTGCAAGTGTTCCTGAATAAACAAGTTGAAGGAATGTCCAAACATAAAGAGATTTATATTATACCTTCCTATACTAAGAAGGTCTTTGTTAACATGAAGAGGCAAGGAAAAGACTTTTCTGGTAAGGACACACCTTTATTTCCAACAATGATGGTTCAAGCTCAGGAAGAAGTGGGTGAAGGTTCTGTACTACCTACTGTTCCCCAACACACACCCACCATTAATCAACCATCATTATCACAACCTAAAAAGAAGCAAAAGCCTAAGAAGTCCAAGAAACAGAACACTGAGGTTCCTTAACCTGGTGGTTCTACTGATGATGAAGCAGATGAAAATGTACCTATACATTCCAATGATCCACTGCCCAGTAGTGAGGATAGTTTGAAACTAAATGAATTGATGGAAATTTGTACCCAATTGCAACAAAGAGTACTTGACTTGGAGAACACAAAGACCTCTTAAGCTGCAGAGATTACTGAATTGAAGGAGATGGTCAAGAAGCTAAAGATGAGGAATAAGTCAAGAACTCCAGGGCTTAAAAGGTTAAGGAAGGTTGGTAGATCTGCAAGAATAGAATTCTCTGAAGATGAAGGTTTGGGTGATCCGGAGGATGCATCTAAACAAGGGAGGAAAATTGCTGATATTGATACAGATGAAGAGGTTACATTGATTGATGAGACTCAGGGGAGGAATGATAATTTGGTGTTTGACACAAGTGTTTTTGATGATGAAGAAGTGTTTGCAGGATAAGATGTGGTTGAGAAGGAGATAAGTACTGCTGAACCAGTTACTACTGCTGGTGAAGTAGTTACTACTTCTAATGTTGTAGTTAGTACTGCTGATGTTACTACTACCAGTGCTACAACAACTGTTGATGAGTTGACTTTGGCTCAGACCTTAATAGAAATCAAAGCAGCTAAACCCAAGGCTGTTACAACTGCTGCTACAACAACTACAACTGCTGTTATAAGACCCAAGGCTAGAGGGGTTGTAGTTCAAGAGCCAAGTGAATTTACAACAACAACATCACCTTCATAACAACTTCCACAGGCTAAAGACAAAGGCAAGGCAAAAATGATTGAGCTTGAGGAGCCTTTGAAGAAGAAAGATCAAATTATGTATGATCAAGAGGTTGCTTTAAATCTTCAAGCTTAATTACAAGCTGAATTGGAAGAAGAGAGGCTTGCAAGACAAAAAGAAGAAGATGCAAACATTACTGAATGGGATAATGTTCAAGCTATGATAGATGCTGATTATGAGCTAGCTGCAAGATTACAGGCTTAAGAGCAGGAAGAGTTGACCATTGAAGAAAGGTCATAGATGTTTGTGGAGCTCATGGATAAAAGAAAGAAGCATTTTGCAAGACTTAGAGCAGAAGAGCAGAGAAGAAAACCACAAACTAAAGCTCAAAAATGTTAGAAATAAAGAAATGTTCTACTTGTAAGCACTATTATAAAGTGCAGGGACTAAATATGTTAAGTAAGGAAAGTTTAGTCAACAAGCTAACCAAGGGCTATAAATAGTAATTTATGCCATGGTTAGATGTAACAACTTCATTTAATCAAAAGGCAAGTTAGGTAATTCTCTCTCTAAACACACACACTAATTACACCTTGATCTTCACACACTAATCATCAATCAAGATCTATTGTTTAATAGAGGATCATAATCCGTTGCAGTGGCCAGGATCGCCTCAGCCTCTTCTTGGATACGCTCAATCTTAAGGCCCTCTGACCACCCGGCAGCTATATCTTGGTTGAAAACATCAGATAAGCTTCTCTTGTACTCATTGCTTGAGAGAAGTCGTTAGAAGACGGCGGGAAGTAGTTGCCGAACATAGTTGTGCCTGACAATTTCCGCCTGACTGAGGTCTACGGTCAGGCGTTCCAAGTCGCCCTTCAGCTCACCAACGGAACTTTCTGCTTCGGTCAGGGAGGATGTTTTGGAAGCAAGTTCTTCTTCTAACTGCTTGATACGCTCCCCCTACTCTCGGTTCTTGTCCAGAAGGTTATCCTTTTCTTTCTCAACCACAACAAGCTTTTCAACAAGACCCGCCTCTTTACCGGCACAACCAAGGTGTTCATTGTCACACCCCGCCAAAGCGGAAACGCGAGGCGTAACGAGAATGGATATCATCACAACACAATGGTGTCTACTATAGAGAAATCTAAATGAAGGAGATAATCAAATGGACACTATGTGTCATGACAATACCCAACACAAGATAAAGGAGTCTTGCATTACTAAAGTAATGTCGTACACGAAACAACATAATCCGAAAACTAACAATCTCCAACAAACAAGTATCAAGAAAAACAAATGTCATAAATAAAAAGACTAGAAAAGACAACTCCACAAGCAATGCCTAGGTCTCTCTAGCCACTCTTCCTAACATCCTTCTTATCATCATGATACTCACCTGAAAATGATGCTTAAAAACGTCAACATAAAGTTGGTGAGAATCATAGGTTTAAGACACGATATAAAATCCAAACTGCACATTACTGTGATAATAAGGAAAACATTGCATGACAATAAATGAACTATCATACAGGCACATGCACAACCAATCCAATACAATCCAATTACATGATTTCCAGTAACGATTTATAAACGATCTCAACGGTACCGAAGGTCCCCGTGTGGTATACCCCCTTAGACCCTGGCCGTGGATACTCTTAAAGTAACCTCATGCTCCGCTAGGGAGCCCCACCCTCCCCCCCCCCCCACCCCCCCCCCCCCCCATAGTACCCTTTCCACTAACAGGCCATTGTATACCCTCAGGTGAACCCACTTGACTTAGTTCAAATTCTTAATATCACATCACAAATCATAAGCACACAACATACAATAGTCCACGTATAGTCCATTACATCTTGACAACACATTATCACAGTAATCCAAAAATATTTCCAAACACTTTGCATCATTGCCACCCGCCAATAAATCATATGAAAAGAGATCTAAGAAAACTCACCTGAAGCAACAAGCATTCCAAACAATATCCACACAAGCACACAATAACAAACACAAATGTGGTTTCACACGCGACCAGCTAAAAGCTCATGTCATGTACAACTCATATGATGAAGTCCTAAGGGTTGAATTAACCAACCCCCACCTTCATGGGTTTACCCCGACACCATGCCCAAACTTAACCACCTCATTACTCATTCCACTAGTTACTTATAATTAACTCAGAATTGCATAATTTTATCATGACTTTACGTACCCCAAACCCTTACGTAATGACCCTCATAATTCATACCAAAAATCACCCATGTTCATTTATGAGTAAATTAACTACCTTTGGATTTACAAAATCCATTTACATGCACAAGTCCTCCTAAGAAAATCAAACTTCAAAACAGTCCCAATTCAGATCTGGTTGCACACTAAAAAGTTAGGACTTATTAACGATACTTAGACATAAAATTAGAAGGTATCCTTATGGGGTTTATCTATATACATATGGAACTTAACTACTGTAGAAGGGCTAAGCTCAATTCGAATTTTAACTACCTGTGAATTTTACCCTCACAAACATGACCTAAATCTGACCCGTATTTACTGTTTTGACAACTTTTAGTATAACCAACATTTGAATGACTTCCTACCTTAAAAACTTTCAAGGCCAGATTTTCTAGAAAGTACATTCAATGAGCTACTGTTTAGAGTCCAGAAACACTCAAAACCCTATTACCATCAAGGAGATATTCACTCATGAACACAGCCCTAAATTCTGTTCACCCTAAATCAAGTTTTTAACGCAAATCTAACCTAACCAATTGAATGATCATGACCCTAATCAAGCCCTAATCATTCTAGCATCATTAATTATCATTAATATTATGTATTTTATGCAAACCTTAGATCCATCATAAATGATGTTACATGAATTAAAAGAATAATCAAAGAAGAAGAACATACCTAACGATCTTTCTTAATTAACCGATCGAACACCTAAAATAGCTTGATCAAAGTTTTTTTTCTTCTTAGGGGTGTTTGGGGACTCACTTGTACGGCAACAAGAAGAGAGGAAAAGGTGATGGGTCCACGTTTGAATTTTAAGATCTAAATCCTTCTAGTCCTAGCCCAACTCAAATAAGCCTAAAAAAATAAATTTTTTTCTTTTAAACCCTAAATCGGACGCACCCTTTTAATTATATATATTTTATATTTTTTTATTAATTTACTAATTTACTTCATTTCCTTAAGTTTTTATATAAAACCTAAGCTAATTATGATCAACATTAAAGCTTTTTACATACACGCTACTTACTTAATCTATCTAAAAATAATTTTCATTTCACCAGACCACTTTCTATTTTTAGAAAGTTTGCTACAAACTTCTATATTTCACTTACTTCTTTCATTTCTAAAATGCCACATTACTCATAAACGCTTATCACTAAATCATCTAACTATTGACGTAGCATTGCATGCAATACGCCATTACCAAACCCAAACACACTCAAAATGAGATGCCCATACACCTCAAAATGATATTAAGCACATTACTTAACCCACTTAACACACATAAAATCATATAGCACATACCTAAACATATAAAATGAACTCTTAGCCATTTCTAAAGGTATAAACTAACCCGCTTAAATCTCGGTTGTCACACTGAATTCAAAAATGCAACTCTTAAAGCTCATTATGAAAATTAAGTCATCATGCAACAATTTTTAAATTGGGAGGGTAAAATTGCTCGAATATGCCTCATCAAAATGGAGTAGTTAAAAGACGAATGGAAACCTAATGTCAAGTTTGACGAGCTCACCGCAAGGGCTTTCTGACAGGATTGTTTTAGAACCCGAGCTTCAACGATTCATAAATCATAATTCATCATAGAAACAATGAATACTCCAAACTAAAGAAGATTTTGGATAATTTTTACGGTCCGAATGTATGAAGAATATTTTGAGAAGTTTTCTGATACACCCATCAATTTCGCTGCACAACCGACTCAAATTCATAAAGACTCACCTTCTACATCTTCAATTATTGTTGACGAACATGAGGCTCCTCCCATTGTGACTACATCTGATGAACAAACCTCTCCAATCTCTTTAACTAAGGCTGATGACTTCAATCAAGAAGATTCTGCTGATTTTGATGGCAATTCCAAATTTTGTTTCATAAAATCCCCAAGTCATGGGATATGTAGTCATCAACAACGGCTCTAGTACCATCAAATGTGCAGAATTTCCACCAAGTACAATCCTCAACTCACATTTAGACAAAAGATCATCCTTTAGACCAAGTTAGTTGTGACCCATCCAAACATGTCATGACTCGCCAATGGCTACACACAGATTCTAAGGTATGCATGTATGCATTAACTGTCAGCACTATTGAACCAAAGAATATCAAAGAAGCTATGACAGACCACAGTTGGATTTGAGTCCATGCAAATGAGTTGAATCAATTTAGAGACTTAATTTGGGACTCTTGTCACAGACCATAGGAATAGAAATTTCTTGCACTCAAATGGCTCTGGAAGAACAAGTGTGATGCTGAGAATATTGTAGTTTGGAACAAAACTCGTCTTGTGGCTAAAGGATACAAGCAGGAAGAAGGCATTGATTTTGAAGATTCATTTGCTCCCAGTTGCCGACATGAGGCTGTTCGTATGTTTATTGCTTAATGATGCTTCATAAAATATCACAATCTTTCAAAGGATGTCCAAAACGGGCTTTCTCAATCGCCGTTTGAAATTAAGAAGTCTAGTTAGCCAACCTAAAGGGTTTTATAGATCTAGAATATCCAATCACGTCGTATGAGGTTGAAAAAAGCCTCAAAATAAACTGCTAAGCAAGCACTCGTGCATGGAATGACAAATTATCTTCCTTTTCAAATTGAACATGGGTTCAACTAAATAGGTATTAGTATTGACCAGCCAACTGTTGTTCACACGACGTTACGTAGGGGAGACATATTACTTGTTCAAGTATATGTTGATGTGACCCTAAATTTAACGGTTCAACAAAACTAATATTTTTAAAAACTTTTGCAAATCTAATGAAAAATAATTTTGAAATGTCGATGATGGGTGAACTAAAGTTCTTTCTTGGACTTCAAGTTCATCAATCTCCCCGTGGCATATTCATAAGTCAGTCACAATATACAATTGAGTTGTTAAAGAAACATGGTCTCGATGAATGTGTCTCAATGAGTACACCTATGGCAACTGAGAGGCTGGATGCTAATTTACAAGGCACTCCTACTGATCAAATAACTTATCGTCGTATGATATGAGGGCTTATGTACCTAACAGCCAGTCGTCCAGATACTGCTTTTGCTACTTTTGTATGTGCTCGTTATCAAGCACATCCTATGGTCAAACACCTCAAAGAGGTCAAACGGATCTTTTAGTACCTGAGACAGTCCTATAACATGGGCCTATGGTATCTGAAGGATTCCGGATTTAAACTAATTGCCTATTCAGACGCGGATCATGCAGGATGTAAAGATGATTGTAAAAGCACATTAGGAGGATTGCAATTTCTAGGTGGAAAGCTCATGAGTTGGAGTTCAAAGAAACAAGATTGTACTGCGATGTCTACTTCTGAGGCTGAATATGTTTCCTTGTCTACATGCTGTGCACAAGTTATTTGGATGCGAACTCAACTACTTGACTATGGATACAAGTACAATCGGATTCCGATGTACTGTGACTCCAAGAGTGCCATTGCTATCTCGTGCAATCCGGTCCAGCACTCTAAGACTAACCATATTAAACTCCGAATCATTTATTAAAGAACATGTTTGATAAGGGTACTGTGAAATTTACTTTTGTCGGACAAGAATACCAACTTGCGATCTATTTACCTAAAGCGCTTCCAAAAGAACGCTTATGAGTATCTGAGTTTCATCGCATTGAGTAATGCGATGTATGACACCAACTCAGTTGGAAAGCATGACAAAGATATATTCTTGAAAAGAAATACATCAAAAAAACATTGTCAATAAAATTTTCAAAAACATAGAAAAAAAATTTGAAAAATTAAAAATACCAAAAAGATTTGTCATATTTTTATATAAAAAATAATATATAAATAATAAAATAATTTAAAAGATCACATGATTAGATTTATGATTCCAATTTTTTTATAAAAAACTTTCAAAAGAAAAAACGGAATCATAATCTAAGGGGGAGTACTTTTTAAACTTTTCATTTACATACATCATTTGTGGAAATAAAATAAAAACAATGATCTCTCAAAGAGACTGAATTTGAAAAACGTTATAGTTTCAAGGGGGAGTTTTTATTTTAAAACTCAAACATCTTCATTTCGGACTAAGTATTTTACATGATTTCATTTCAAGGGGGAGTTTTTGAAAATTTTCATTACTCAAGGGGGGGGGGGGTTTGAAAATTTGAAAAACAAAATTCGGGAAATAAATGATTAAAATCGAAAATGAAAACACAGTGGCTGAAGTGACATTTTTCTAACAACCATTCGGTAGCTATAAAAGGAGGAAAAGTTTTCTATTTTACTTTTTATAATTATCGAGTCTTATTGTCGAGTTTGAGTAGAAAATAAAAGCACCTATTTCGAGTTCATTACAACGATTACAACTACTTTTCTTACTTAAACGTAAGTGGATATGATTTGTGGTTCAAACAATACATGTGTTTACATTACAGTTTTAAACTCGGTAATATTTAGGATTACCGAGTTTGTGTTTTATCGAGTTTATGCAACAAGATTGAAATCAAGGACGATAATAAACAATGTTTATGTATGAAAATAAGTGATAAATAGCTTAGGAATGGTTAACTAGTCGCTGAAATTGAATTCGGATTATATGTTGTTAACGAGTGATTATATCGAGTTTGATTGTTTGTCTACTGTTTGGAGTCTGAAAAATGATAATAGAACATAAAACGAATCGAGTTTGGTTTTTTCATAAGTTAAAATGAATCATTGTTTATCTAGTTTGTGAAACTCAGTAATAGTCAAATAGTCAAACTCAGAAGGGTCAAAAAGTCAAACTCGGTGGTGTCAAAAAGTCAAATTCAGTAAAAAAGCCTTGTGGAAACGGAATTGTGTTTTGAGAATACAAATTACTTTTATTATTAATGCTTATGATGCTTAATGCTTGAATGTCTGTGGAAAAATAAAGAAAAGTTTTCATCATGTGTGGTGAAAACATCAAATAATTTTGAGAAAGAAATCAAGTTTTTATGAATTCTAAGTTGTGGGTCATATATATCTATTCGTAATTGTTTAAGTGGACTAAGGCATGTCCGGTTTCGGCCGTTTTCTGCAATGAACAGAATGAGAAGTGAGTGACTTAGTGTCCATTCAATTATTGAATTAGATATATTTGTCTTCATTGTTTAGGAATCATGACAAAAAGTGAAAGTGAAAAGTTTTTTATAATTTGAATCTAAAAATCCAAATCTCAATTGTTTAAGTGGACTAAGTCATGTCCGGTTTTGGCCGTTTTCTGCAATGAACAAAATGAGGAGTGGGTGACTTAGTGTCCATTCAATTGTGGGTTTGTGATTATATGATTCTACGTTATTATTATAAAGAAAATTTTTGTCAAAAGATTTCTGGAAAAAGTTCTCAAAATCTGTTATTGTGTCAAAATGATACACTATTCACCAGTACTATTTTTAAGAATTGACTGATTTCTCTTTAATTTTTAGTAAAAGAGTCTTGATTAAAATCAAAAGAGAAATCTTCATCATTCTTGAAAGAGTATCATGTCACAAAGAATTTCTGGTGAGGATATTCAAAAACAAAAAGAGAGAGCTAAATCCATACTAAAAAAGCAAATCAAAAGTGTGTTTAAAAAAGAATTGCCAGAACACGGCTAAAAATGATAATCACTGTAAACTATAATACGAATATAAGCGTAATGGCATGTGCTAGCAAGAAAGCTAAGAACGAATCACAAAGGAGCTAAAGCGACTAACTGATCAAAATATGTTCAAATGGAATTGCCAGAACATATAAAACAGACAAAGTGGCAAAAGACAAAAATGTCAAAGAATTGTTTGTTATCTAACATCTCAATTTTATTCATTCAGTAATCATCATGGCACAACAACAACATGCAGCTGAGGTTCATCCAGATGAACTGTGTCCTCCAAACAAAAGATATGATCTTATGGATGCTAACAAGAAAGTTGATCTTGAACATGTGCAATGCCCACCGGAAAGCAAAATTCTGACTCACATCATCAAGAATCATCATTACAATTCAGCAATTGCACTTTCTCCTACCGAACAGTTGGATTTTATATGGCAATCACTGTTATGGCATACTTTGTAGCGGAAGCCGTTTCAAAGTATGAGCTCCAAGTCTTATGCTGGACAAGCGAAGAACTTTTCTCTTCGCACTCGTGTGAGGACTCTTAGAACAATCTTTCATCTACGCCATAAGCAAATGACACAATGATTGCATGCTAGCATTGATTCACCACCATCATTTTTTAGTCACTATGGGTTCCATTCTATAAACAACAATTGGGCTTTACAATGGAGCTGAAGACATCATCATGCTTTAAGGCAACTGGTCTTCTGCAACCATGGCAAACGTTATGCAAGATATTTTTCAAGTGCTTGATAACACGTGTCACTGGATATCACATCTCTAGCCGTTGATCTCAGATAAGCAAAGCGTAGAAGGTCTTGTCTTTATGATCAATAACAGATTACGTTGAATTAAGAGCGGAGTAATGTGGAAGGACTTTACTCTTCTTTTCATCCATCCACACTACTCGAGTTGCGTGATTTCCGTATATCCAGATGCTTACAACAGATCATCGATTAGTCCATTACAAACCAGGTGTTCCCTAAAATTTCAAGACGTGCTCGTGATATGTATCACAACCTGCAAGATGATGACATAATGAAAAATATCTTTAATTCAGGGAGACACAAAGATAAAGTTGGCATGCAAATTCCAGATTGGATGATCACTGAAGAGATGAAGCACACGGAGCATTATAGGATGTATGCGGAGGTGTTTGGGTTAGATGTTCCTCTGACTCAGTCACAACCGACTGAGTCTACCCAAGGAACGCATAGGACACCTAGCGCCCCTAGGTCACTAACCCTCAAGAATGATACAGCAGTAGTACAAATGCTCAAAAACGAACAACTGTGATTCAATTTCGTCTCCTGAAAGGAGAACCACACGTCTTACTCCACCACTCCAGTGCAACTGTTATAAAGCAATGAAATGATTTTACAAGATGACATTACAAGTAATTCTTGCTGAGCAACAAAAGTCGGAGAGCGCAAGAGCTAGAAGAAAATTGTGGAACTGTCAACAACACTTGGCGCTTAAGAGATTGAAAAGATGATGAAGTATCAGAGAATGTGATAGATGATAGTATTATCCCCTAGGAATGATAACCAAATATTACTAAGCACAAGCTAGAGCCGTAGGAGGTTGTGATAAGGAAAGTCCAAAGGTGGAGATCACTAATGATGAAGAGGTGGAAATTACTAATGGTTGCTCATACCTGTGAAGGTTGATGAAAGAGGAGGAAAAATAACTAATGAATGAGTAAGAAATATAAAGCGAAGGGAGAGATAAGAGTATTGTAGATGAGTCTAGGAGTACACCATTCCCTACACCAATTAGATCTCCTAGGATTCATACTGATCTCGTATCTTCCGGATACTAAAGAAACACCAGGAATGACGGTAACCCATCACCACAGTTAACTAAAACAAATTGACTTCTATTTTTATTCAAAGCTACCTCACGTTTCAACACATACAAGAATTACTGTTCAGGAGTTACCAAGGCCGTTATACATAATTTGATTTGAACATCTGAAAACAAGTATCTGTCAAGGAAGTCATTTGATACACTTGCTGATCATCTCCAAGAAGTAATGGTTGAATCATTACCCACTATGGTAGATATGCATATTAAGGAGCAAGTTAAAAATCAAGTTCCTGAGCAGGTTCGAGATCAAGTCCAGTGTATGTTGCGGAAGGGCTGCTTCTGGAGAGACAAAAGCTAAAGAAAGATGAAACGATGATCGCGAAAGCTATTTTACAAGAGTGCGGAATATATAAAGCTGGAAATAATTGTTTTATATTCCTTACAACTTCAGAAATGCTATTGATAATCAGATCCCTTCTTAAGTTGATGCGTCAGTAAGAAGTTATATGTGCTGGACATATTCTTCCGTTTTTTTTGTTCATACCAACCAATTCACAAACAACTCTCTATACCTATAACAACAAATCAACTATATCTCTCTATGAAAGATAATCCTCAATTGCAACAACAAGACATAGCAATATGGCTAGCACTTCAGATGAAGTTTGAAAGTCTTCAGGTACCACAAACTACATGTAGACCTTCTGCCGTTCGCCCAAGAGATCAGGATGATCCTCATGATGATGCTCATCCTGAGGGGGAGAATCATGCAAAGCGGCAGAAGACATCTAATAAGAAGCATATTGTGTCTGTATATCTCGTGCAGGACAAGTCAATGAAGAGGAACGAGGTCTGGTGTGTTGTAGCAAAACAAACAAATTTATATACTTATAGTATTAATCCCGTAAGAATTCTTTCCAAAATACTTCTCAAACAAGAGAAATATAAGGTAAAAATCTCACTAAAGAAAACCACATTTGTATATTTTTATCCGGGAAGTACTTTTCCTCGGGTCGTGTCCCAACGAAATTGTGAATTGAGAATTTGGGAATAATTCGGATTCGAGTTAAGAATGATAAAGGATTTTTGAATTATTGTTTACACTACAAAATATAAAAGCACGAATTAAAAACAATTAACTAGCTCGAAATTTAAATGCACAAAACGTAAAAACGCGAGCTAAAACTGAAATTTAAAATCTAAGGCACGAATTTTTACAAATTTTATACCTAAAAATCACAATTTTAAAATGAAAATTTGAATTTTTTATGAATTTTAAAAGATTAATGAATTAATCTAAAATAAACCTTTTCTAAAAATTATCACTAAAATTTTGTTTTTATTTTTCAAAAATACTAGATTTAAAAAGAAAATTTTCACAAAAAGAATTAAAATGTTTCAACTATTTTTCTATTTTTTATATTTTTTCAAGAAAAAAATAATTTCAATAAAATCATATTTTTATTTCCTAGAAATATACAAATTTAACAGAAAAATAAGGAAAAATGGTTTAAGAAACTAAAAAGGTGCAGAAATTTAATGGAAACAAAAGCCCTAAATTTTTATAATCTCAATTGAAATACTAATTTGATGGCGATTAAAACTATAATCCCTAATTTTCTTAAAACTAATAAACTAAATTTAAAACTGATTTATTATCAACAAAAGAACAGGGTTAGATAGAGGAAGAAAGGAAAGTTAGAGGTAGGCGCCGACATATAAGAAATTTACACTTTAGTGAAAACGGATGCCCCTTATCTTTGAGAAAATTACAAAACAGACCTTACGATTCTAGCTTATTTTTGGCTTATTGAAAAATGAGATTCAGCTAAAACTTAAAACTACAAACTTATAGAGGAGCTTATTCTAAACAACATTAACAAAGACACTTTAAACTTTTAACAACTCAATAAGCTAGAAAATAAGCTTTTTAGATTCTGTCACAGAAAGTTGGCTTTTCCCTAACTTTTTAGAATTGGCTTAGTCCTAGCTTTATTACTAGATGAAAATTGAATATAAAACGATGCCTAAAATGGTGTTTTATGATGTATACTAGAAATTTATGAAAGAGAAATAGCCTAAAGTTCATACTAAAGGTGACCAAGGAAATGATCTTAACTTGCAATTTAAGCTAAAAAACTGAAATAAGCTTTTTTACCAATACGCTCCGAAACAGCTCAATACTAAACTAAGAACTGAATTTCCAAAAATAAAAAAAAAAAAAAAAAAAAAAAAAAATAAGCTAACCTTTATACTATGAAAAAGCCTAGATAAAAGGTTTTTAGAGATTACAACTAGAAATGAAATTTCTAAATGAAATAAGCTCCAATCCCACTATGCTGCTATGCTACTGTTTTAAAGGAGAATTAAGCTAGTATAAAAGCTTGAAAATGAAACTTAAGATACTATTTATACTAAGCTAGTGGAGTAAATTTAAAATGCTTAATACTAGATTCTAATTTCTACTTATGCATGCTAGAAGGCCACTAGAAAATGACTGAGCAACAACAGTTAATACTGTTGTTGCTGGTGCAATTGACCAAAAAGGTGAATGCAGGCTAGATCTCTTCACCTAAAGCTCATATATTCATTCACTAGTTCATCTATCTATGTTTTATCTAAAATTGAATACTAAAATACCTTGAACCTCTTAAACACTTAAACTATCTACACAAGTAAACTGCCCTGGTGCTAGGACAAATGTTTTAAACTCTAAACTTTGTATTTCTACTCACTAACTTCTAAAAGCTTTTTAAAACTTTAAAATATTAACCTAACTCAGCTTTAAGGAGAGGGGAAAAATTGGACAAACTAATGCTGACTTTAAAAGTCAAAATATGCTTGTTCCAAACACTACTTAATAGAAACTGTCCAAACTAACTTGTACTTAAAAACTAATTTTAAAACTAAAACTGCTTAAATCTTTTATCTACTGTTACTAATTCTAGTCTAATCAAACTATTTGAGCTTTTAAAAGCCTGGCTTATTAACAAATTATAGCTAGTTTCTCTTAAAGCCTTTTTTACTATCTCTTATGATAGAACTGAAAAGTAAAAACGTAAGTGAATTTTAGACTAACACAGAATTAAAACTAAACAACTTCAACCAAATAAGCTAAAAGAATAGGAATTTTAAGCATAGAGTTTAAAAGAAATAAGCAATGTGAAATAAGGCTATAATGCTAAAAAATGAGATTTCGAAAAGGAAACCTGAAATTTGAAAAGTCTTCACACTTGAGCTATCCAAGAGAAGAAGCTCAGTGTTCCTAATGGCTTCCAAAAGCCTCTAAACCTTAAAAACCACAATAAGCTGATTTTGAGCTTATTTCTCCTTGTATCTTCAAAGTGAACTCAAAAACACTCAAGTTATCATTATATTATTGTAACTTGATTAAAAATGAGTAAATGAAATGCTTAACACAAAATTTGACTAGATTTGAGCTTATGAAAAGTAATAAGCTCAAATGAGCTTATTGGAAGCTTATTGAGTGAAATTTGCTTAAAATTGAAAACGAAGAACAATGAAACGTGAAAACTAAATGTGATTACTCAAATAGATGAAGTACAAGCTTAGAAGAAGAGAGTACAAGTGCTTAAAGAAGATTACTAAAAACTTGAAAGTAAATGCTTAAAATTGACAAAAATACAAAGTGAAAATTGAAAACAAAAACAACAACAGAAAAATGAGCCCTAACAGTCCTATTTATAGAGGATTGAAGAAGAGGAGTGAAATTCTTGAAGCTTCCACTTAATCTCAGCCATTGATCCTTTAAATCTCATTTGTAGCCGTTGGATGAGTTTTGTGAGGTGTTTTCTGGCAATAAGGTGAAGACACGTGGTCTAAGTGATGTGGAGAAGGGTTTATAACAGGGTCGAGTGATGTAGAGGAGCAGGGAAGTGGGAAATTTGGTGATTGGGTTGTGTTGAAAAAGGGCGGGAAAAACGGTTGAGTTTGTTAGGGGCAGTTCAAAAAACGCGCTTTCAGTTTGAAAGTTTGGAGGAATTGCAACAATGGTCCTTGTCTTTTAATCGTCCAAGATGTAGGTAAAAGCACTTTCGATATTGACAGTTTTGGTCCTTGTGTTTCATAACTTCTTTTCCTCATTAATAAACAAAGTTTCTTCTTTTGGCAATTTTGGTCCTTGAATTTCAAAACTTCCAAATAAGCCCTTTGACTTTGAAGACTTGTCAATATTGATTCCTTTGACTTCCTTTATTGCTGTATCGGGCTGATCCGGCTTTGATCTTTGGCTTCATTCTTCACTCTTGACTTTGTCTTTCGTTTCCTGTAGGTTTTGACTGTATTTTAACTTCTTTTTGTCCTTTTTATCCTTTCCTGCACAATAGACACAAAAGCATCACCTTTTTTCTATTCTTTTGGCATTTTCCTGGCTTTTATTTGGCAAAATCCCGGGTAATTTAATATATACAATTTAGCACTTATCAAAATTCCCCAAACTAAAGGATTGTCGTGTCCTCACGCAATGTTATCAAGTGTACACTTTGCAAACTAACAAGTTTCCAAAATGCCCTTGTTTTCACCTTTTATGAATCACCTTTTTAACAACTTAAGCTTTTTTCAACATTTCATCTCATGGAAACACATTAATGGCAATCATTACAAATTTGCAACTTTTAGGCTCATTGAAATAGGCTACCCCGATACACAATAGAGCACAACAGAGGAAAATTCAGTCATCCATGACTTTTCACTAAGACGAAACCAAGCGAATTAAACAAGATCAATGTCAATATAAGTCCAAAATTGTATAAGCTCGTATACTTTACAACTTGTGAACTATTCACTCCAGAATAAATTAATGCTTAAGATGTGTGCACCCTCTTTTAACACAATCCCCATAGATCAATTTATCTTCATAGTTGAAATCCATCTAAGCCTATTTACAAATAAGCCTTTAGTAGCTCAATGTTTTAATAACATAGATAAATCTCGACTCAAATCTAAAAGAGAATAGGAAACAAAACTTATAAATTTGATTGAAAAAAAATGAAATTTTTAACCATTCTTTTTATTTTCCATGTACTATAATTATTTTTCTTTTTTTTTTGGCAATAGGAATGTTGTTCTTAGTTCGAACCCCTACTTAGGCCTTTCTCCCAAATAGGATATCGCAACAACAACCGGTGTTCTTAGTTCGAACCCCCACTCCGCTGCTAACGTTGTTGTTATCGCGACAACACCTTTTCCTACAAAGCCTAGAATCTCAAAGTTCCCTTAGCTTGCAATCACACCTAGGCCGCAACCCTAGAGATGTAATGCCTACGCACCTTGATCCACGTACATAGTTTTTAATCCTTAGTTGTCGACCCCCTCCGAGTCTCTCTCTCACATGGATACGCCAACGATTAAAAACTATATATAGCTTTTATTATTCTATTTTTGCGAATGCTTCATTGGCACGAAAAATAATGCTTTTGCATTAGAAATGCTTCATTGGCATTCTTTTTATAATTATCTTTTTGATGAATGGAAAATTTTCACTTTAGAAAATCAACTTATAAATTTGAAACCAAAAACTTACTTACATATAAAATGAATTCTTATTTCAAATGTAAACTTTTTCTAAAGACATTAGTTGAATAGCTAAATTAAACAGATGCACGTATGGGATTTAGGTGTGTTAAGAGCTTGTGGGAGTAAAAAGACACAAATCATTCATATAAGCTTTAGGTTTTCCAAATAAACCTTGCTTAAACAAATACACTTATATTTAACTACATCATTTCTTGTTCTTCACATTTTAAAATCCAAAGCAATAGGATTTGTGAAAGCTTGGCCCTACAAAAGGTAGGGTTAAAGAACTAGCTATGGCGATTTTCACACCCGGTCAAGTCAAATTACACTCCTATTTCTCATCAAGAAAACGGACTACCAAAAAGTGGTTTTTTTTCCAACTAAGCTTCTTTTAAGCTTTTTCTTAGAGAAGCAAAAATTTAAAATTTTCACTTTTTCACAAAAAGGTAATTCAAAAAGATTCAAACAAGGTTGCGTGAAGTGCAAGTCAATATCGAAGATATCCTTCCCCAAACTAAAATGAAACTTTGTCCTCAAAGTTTAAAAATAAGGGTCAAAAGGAATCTTTAACAAAAATTCTAATGAAACATGCCAAAATATAGATGTTTTAGTTCGATAAAGACAAGGATAAGAGATTTCCCACTTTATGAAGAGAAGATTGGAGACCATCGATGGAAATTATGGGGCGAAATTGCCTTTATCTTCCACAAATTTGAACCATGAGTCTTCCAAAATCCGGAAAACCTAGACAAATAAGCACAAACAACCAACAAGAAACAAAAAAGAACAAGCTTCCTCTCATTTTTTACATTGTTAGCTCAAAAACATCTCTAAAACGGCTTAGTTTTTGTTAACCGAGTACAAGCTATACTCGCCCCCGAATTAATTTGTCCTTGGGGAAGCAAAGAAAATAAAAAGAAAAGAAAATAAAAGGATAAGCATGGGGTGCCTCCCACGAAGCGCTTGTTTATTATAGAGTCCCCTTCGCTTGACTCTTTCCCCAAACTAGGTTTTTATGGTGGATAATAGTGGGGGTGAAGAAATTCCAAGAGGTGGAAACCTCCCCAAACTAGGGATGAAAGATATACCGTAGCATTTTTGATTCCGGGTTCAAAAAACTTTTTAGAAAAGATTTTCAAGAGAGAAAATGTGAACCCGGAAAATGCTTTGGTAACATGAAAGTCCATTAAGGGTGGGTGGAGTGGGTCAAAAACATCAAGAGTCAAAAGAGCTTTAGATGGTGATCGAGCGCGCGCGCTTTGAACTCTTGTCCTTAAAAACATCATTTTCAAAAGATTTCTCATGAAATGTTATCCCCGGGTCAAAAATCTTTCCCTGAATGTTCATGGGGAATAATCATATCCACAAGATTAAAATCCTCATAAAACACATAATCACTCCCGACATAAGAGTTAGTCTCAAAATGGTAATAATTTCAATGGTCGGGATTGAAAAACTGTAACTCTTCTTTTCTCAGGTTCAACTTTTGTTTCAAAATCCTCTTTAGTCTTACTTTTAAAATATTCAACCTTTTTATTATTTATTTCAAAGAAATTTTCATCTTCAAGTAAACCATCTAGGAAGGCAATTTCCTCTTCCTTATTATCATGAATTCCCAAATCATTTTCGTTATCACTTTTGAAAACTTCATGATTAAATCTCATCATTTTCTTTTACAAACTCACTTGTTGCCCATTTTCTAACACAATTCCCAATTTGGGAAAAGAAAGACACAATGGTTTTAACATCAACTTTCGGAGAAATTTTGCTAGATGCCTCATTAGAAATGATTTCCTCGTCTTTTTCAAAAAGAGGGTTCAAATGACTCTTAAGAGTTTCCTTATGAACCTCCTCTTTAAGAATTGACTCGTCATTTCCAGAGGGAAAATCATCTTGTTTCTCAAAGAGAGGGTTTGAAAAAGTTTTGAAGCTTGGGAAATCATCACAAAGAGAAAAATCACAATCTTTTCCAATTTTGGACTCTCTTGGGATTGGAATGAGAATCTCTTTGTCTAATTCTTTGGTTTGGAATAAAGTTGAGATCCTCATCCCCCATTTTGAAAGAGTCCTCAAGATTATTGTTTGGAAAAGAGTGTGAAATGCACTTATTGAAGAGCTTTGGAAGGTGAATGAATAACTCTTCCTTGGTTAATGATTTTAAAACAAGCCTTTCGTCTAGCAGCTGGGTCAGAAATTCCCTTAACTTCTTCTTTTTGTTTAATAATTTTTTCCAAAAGAGATTCAAACTCGTCAACAATAGTGGATGTTGTAGAATCATCATTCTTAGGTTCACAAACATCTTTGACCCGGTCATCATAAATGTCCATCATATGGATGAGCTCTTTGTCCTTGACTACCATCCGGTTTAAAAACTATTCTTTCCAAACCATCCCTTATCACTAGCTCTTCCCCGTGAACATCAATTAAGACCCGTGCGGTTCTTAAGAAAGGTCTACCAAGTATCAAAGGAACACGGGGGTCCGCAACAAAGTCTAAAATCACAAAATCGACCGGGAAAGTAGAATTTTTCGACCTTTACGAACACATTTTTGGCTATCCAAGGGGTTTTAGAAATGTGTTGTTTTTTTTTTCGGTCAGCTAAATCTAGAACCAATCAAGTACTTGGTAAGGTCAGGAAAATCCAAGATTCTTCTCAAATAGACAGGGCAAGAGAATGATACTTGGCACCTAGACCCGCTGTAGTGCCAAGTGATTATCAAAACTCCCGAAAAACACAAGGAATGAGGAAATCGTCCTGGGCACCAAGCTTTTCGGGAAGCTTTTTGAGAATGACCGCGGAACAATTAGCATTCATTGGTGTCTTTGCCATCTCATTCAACTTTTCTTTGTTTGACAACAAGCTTTTTAACATCTTTTGATACTTAGGCATTAAAATCAAAGCATCTGCCAAAGTATGTCCCACAGAATCTTTTGTGAACATTTCCCAAAAATTTTTGGATATGCACTTTTATCATTTTCACCATTTCTTTCAAGCTCTACCGCAGAAGGATATGAAGTTATTGGTCTCTCGAAGATTCTTTTGATGGTGGAGAATTATCAACTTGAGCAGAAGAAGGCTCAGGAGAAATTGGACTGCTCACCGGCTTAACCGGATCATGAGATTTTTGGATAACCGAGGTTTGGATTTCTTATGTAGCTCGGTAGCACCTTATCTTAGGTCCACCTCGGTTTCCCTTCTCAAGTCAAAGGTTTACCATTCACATCATAAAAGGAGGGTGGAATTGGTGGCACCGGTGTGTAAGAAAGTCCGCTTCGAGTCGTAATGGCTCTAGCTTCACACCTTGGGTTTGTGATGGTATTACTAGGTAAAGTGGTAGGTACCATAGAAGTAGAAGTAGAAGGTTGGCTTTGATTTTGAAAGAAACCACTCAACATGTTTTGCAAATTGTTTTGGAAATCATTTTGTTGATTCATGAAAAGATTATGTTGAGATTTCAACTCATTCTTGAATTCTCCTTTTAAAGAGTATAGATTTGGTTTTAGTAAAGTAGGCTTGAACTACACTCCTAATCTCAGCTTTCAAATTGGTAATATGGTTACCTAAGTCATGACCAGCCTGCATACCCCTCGCGGTGGTTTTCTGAAAGTAACCAATGACTAGCAAGCACAATTTGAGAATTTTATGGTGGACTTTGGTAAGGTACCATTCCTTGATGAGGGATATGTCCGCTTGATTGGAGGTTTTACCTTTGTATTTAGTAAGGAAAACCAAGGTGTGAGTATGGTTTGCTAAGGTTGGAGACAGGTATCCGGCATTTCCATTTTGAACAAAATTACCAACCGATGCGGTTTGTTGAAATTGTTGGAAATTATCATGATAAACCGGGGACTCGTAACCTCCTCTAGTCATTGGGCACACATTAAAACTATGATTGCTACCACAGTGAGTACACTTTTCCTCAACCTCTTTTAATCGGAAAGGGAATAGGGCACTAGAGCATTCCATCAAGCTTCATCTTCATTCATTTCATTCCTAAAAGTCAAAGTCATCTTATCCTCTAATGCCGCTGCCATTTGTTGGAACTCAAAGTTAGATGATGAAGTAGAAGAAGGTGGAGGAGAATTCGTACTCACTCGCATCACGGCGTTCCGTGAACATCTAACTTTGGCTTTGTTTCTCTTAGATTTGGTAGCCCTCGGTTTGGACTTTTGTAGGGAAAAGGTTCCACCGGCAGCAGAATAAAGAGAATCATGATCATTATAGCGTCAAAGACTTATAGAGATGGTCTAATTGGTGCATGAGTGAAAAACCATGGTGAGGACACTTCCTTAGAAGTTCCTTGAAACGCTCCCAAGCTTCGGAGAAAGATTCTTGAGCAATTTGACGAAAATTTGTAATTTCATTCCGAAGATTGGTGGTCTTAGATGGTGGAAAGAAAAAGTTGATGAACTTTAGAAAACTAAGTCCATCACATGTGAGAATGGAAATTTGGGGTTTCTTGTCCTAGCCACGTTTGGCAACCCATCAAGATAAAATGGGAAAGAGAAGAATTTGAGATGTGGTGTGTTAGGTACATCCGGGTATGCCTTTGGTTATTGGTTAATGCTCTCAAAATGACGAATGTGAGCATGAGGCTCCTCATCATTACCTCCTCGAAAAATTCGGTTTTGAACCAAATTAATGAGAGAGATATATTTCAAAATTTTTGAGCATTTGATAATTGGTACAACTTATAGCACTTTCAAACCCCCCGTGGGAGCTTGAAGTTGCACGGCATAGGTCCGAATCGTCGGCCATTGGAATCGGATCCAAAAATGAGAGGGATTTGCCTCTTGTCGTGTCGAGATCGCGACAATTACGTCTCTGGAATTGTGTATTCCAAGGAGGAGCGAGGGGCGCATGCACATTTGAAAATTTCCAGAAGAAGAAGAATAGAGAATAAGAAGATAAATTTTGAGGAAATTTTACAATTTTTAATTTTTATAAGAATAAAACAAAAATATTTTTGTATCGTTTATTACAAGCTTCACGATAATCCACCAAGTTATTACGCACAATTGAGCCGGAAAAGCTTAGCGAGGCCGCAATGACTACTTAGAGAAAAGCTATCACCTATTCCTTAAACGCAACCTTATATTTTAGTAAACTTTAAAGGTCCGTCCGTACCTCGCTAAGTACGTTCACGATAATGTTTGATGTTTTTTGGAATGGGTTTAATTGAGATCGTCTAGTATCCAAATGTTATTATTATTAATTAATTTATTTTATTTTTTATTTTTTATACTTTAATTCGATTAGGAATCTGAATTAAATGAACTTTTTATATTTTATACAAAAATATCAAAATAACTTCCAAAGGAAGGATCTTATCGAAACCAACTTCAACGAATATCCTTCACAATCGTTCACGACTTTCTTTTCGCAACGGCGCCAAAATTTTTGGTGTGTTGTAGCAAAATCAAACAAATTTATATACTTATAGTATTAATCGCCTCGTAAGAATTCTTTCCAAATACATCTCAACAAGAGAAATATAAGGTTAAAAAAACCACCAAAGAAAAACACAATTTGATATTATTTATCCGGGAAGTACTTTTCCACGGGTCGTGTCCCAATGAAATCGTGAATTGAGAATTTAGGAATGATTCGGATTCCGAGTAAAATGATAAAGGATTATTTGAATATATGTTTACACTACAAAATATAAAGCATCGAATTTAAAAAACAAATTAACTAGCTCGAACTTTAAATGCACAAAACAAAAAACACGAAGCACTAAAACTGAAATTTAAAAATCTAAGGCACGAATTAAACAACATTTATACCTAAAAATCACAAATTTAAAATGAAAATTTTAAGAAAAATAATTGGAATTTTTTAACTATTTTTGAATTTTTTATGAATTTTAAAAGATTAATTAATTAATCTAAAATAAACCTTTTCTAAAAATTATCACTAAAATTTTGTTTTTATTTTTCAAAAATACTAGATTTAAAAAGAAAATTTTCACAAAAAGAATTAAAAATTCAACTATTTACTATTTATTTTTATGATTTTTCTAAGAAAAAGTAATTCACTAAAATCTATTTTAATTCCTAGAAATTACAAATTTAACTGGAAAAATATGGAAAAATGGTTTTAAGAAACTAAAAGAGTGCAGAAATTT
>BQNB010016175.1:40000-72024 GCA_026074375.1 Tanacetum coccineum
GCCACCAACTAAAGCTCAAAAGAGGAATTTAATGTCTACCTATCTCAAAAACATGGGTCGATACAAGCATAATCAGTTGAAGAGCAAGAGCTATGTAGAGATCCAGAAGCTATTTGATAATGAAATGAGGAAAGTAAATACTTTTATTCCTATGGATTCTAAGGAAGTAAAAAGCAAAAAGGAAACAGAAGAAAGTTCTAAAGGAGCAGAGGATGAACTGAAATCTGTTAAGTCAAAGAAAGCAGAAAGTAGTGGTGAGAAAGCTAAAGGCAGCAGAAAGAAGATGCTTGGTAAGAAAAGAGCAGGGAAAGAGCAACAACAAGAATCTTCAAAGAGACAAAGAATGAAAGATGTTAAAGAGACAGATGAGCATGAAGAAGTTGAAGAAGTTGATGAAGCTGAGCCGAAAAAGCATTTGGCGATAGTAAAAGATGATGATATAGCAATTGATGCTATACCACTTGCAACCAAACCACCAGTGATTGTTGAATACAAGCTTCTTAAAGAAGGAATAATGGTACATTATCAGTTGATAAGAGCAAATGAAAGTTCCAAGAGGTATACTTTAATGATTAGGATGCTTCAAGGCATTGACAGAGAAGATTTGCAGACTCTTTGGAAATTGGTCAAGACAAAGCATGGTGATAAAAGGCCTGAAGATAAAAGGTCAACAATAATGTTGGTGAATTCATAGGTTTAAGTAAAAGCAGTATTGAAATAGTTCAAGTAATATTTCAGTAAGAAAGTAGCGTTACAATATTTCAAAGTATTATTTCTAAAATCCAAGTAGTGATTCAATAAATTAGGAAATGTTCAGTAGTGGACCACATAATTTAAGTACTAGTAGACTACGAAATGAATTCAGTAGTCCAAAACATGTATTATTGCACTAAGCTCATGACCACGAAATCTTAACGTAACGCCCTTTGAAGTATATAGAACGTATGCCAAACATTTTAAAAGAATTCAACCTATTAAATGCGCCATGGCCAACTTGTGACCAGAAATTCAAGGCGGGGATCTACCCACAACATCCACGCTTACTCAACTAGTATTTAACGGTTCATGATAAAAGGGACTTAATTGGCATTGTGGTAACCCAGGCAATAATATGATCTGGAATAGCATACAATTGAAAAACACTTGTGTCCAATTTAAAACAAGTAATGTGTTCAAAACTCTCGGCTTTCATATATAGGAATTCAATAATCTCAAATCATGTAGTAAGCAAATCAAGCTTTAGTAAATTCATGAGTAAACAACCATGTATTAAAAGTCATGTAGTAAGCAAGTAAAAGCTTTAGTAAAACTAGTCATGTAACGCTTATGTAGTAGAAATCAATGAGTTTACTTGGTAAAACGAGCATGTATTCTCACCCCAAAAACAGTTTATGAAAACCATTAAAAGAGAAAAGGTGGGGCTGTGAACTCACCGAGAAGCAATGAAGTATCGAACGAGAAATTCAACATAGAAATAATGGCGACAACGTCTCACCCGAGACCTATAATAATGGTGCACGTATAAGAATATATTTATAAGAAAATGCATAAAATGCAAAAGTATATAAAATATATATATTCCAACATATATGAAATCCCTTAGTCTATAAAGGAGGTCCTAAGGCATGATTAGTGATACAAAAGTTTTGACATTACAAGTTGTCAATTCGATTTAGAAAACTTCAAGGTTGTAAACCCTAGTACTAGTGAAGAGTACTCGTATTATTGATCTAATAATATTAGAGTGTTTAGTTATATATTTGTTTATTTACAATTATTGTTTTATTGATAATACTTCTAGGTATTAAGGTGTAGATTCCGCATACACTTTAGTATACATACAAAGTTACTACAACAAGTTATTTTGGATTTATCTAAGGTAATTTAACCTTAGAGAACGTAAGGAATCGATCAAGGATTGGGATCAACAGGATTAAAGATTACCGAGTTTATGAGTTATCAAATTTGTGCTAAATAGTTAAGATCTAGGACTATAATAATTAATGATTATATGGAAATCAGTGACAAATGGCTTAAAAATAGTCTAAAAACATTAATTCAATGCAGAAATTGAAACTCAGAAAAGATTGGTGTTTATCGAGTTTGTTGTTTATCGAGTTTGATTTGTTGTACAATCTTTGATAGTCTAAGACAACATAAAGGAATCAAGTTTAATTTTTCATAAGTTAAAAGGATTCATCTTTTAACTATATTGTGAAACTCAGAATGAAAAAAAAATCAAACTCGGTAGTGTCAAAAAGTCAAATTCGGTAATGTCAAAAAGTCAAAATCATTTATGAATATGTGAATTTGTTTTAATTATCTACTGAATTTTATGTGCTTGTGATTTTTGCATGCTTATGATGATTAATGCTCGAATGTCTGTAAAACAAAAAGATCAGTCTCTCATGTGTTTTGAAAATATCAAATGATTGTGAAAAAGAAATCTAGTTTTAATAAATTCTAAGCTTTGGGTCAATATATGTCAATTCATAATTGTTTTACATGTGGTCTAAGTCATGGTTCCGGTTTCACCTGTTTCCTGCAATGAACAGAATGAGAGTGAGTGACTTAGTGACCATTCATTATTGAAATAAGATGTTTTTGTACTAATTGGTTTAGATTCATGACAAAAAGTGAAAGTGAAATTTTTTTATAACTTGAATCTAAAAATCATGTCTCAATGTATTAAGTGTCTAAGTCATGATACGGTTTTACGCCATTTTATGCATAATAGAAGGAGGAGTGAGTGACTTAGTCACAATCAGTTGTGGTTTTGTGATGAATATCAATTATTATCATTATAAGAAAAGTTTTTGTCAAAAGATTTCTGAAAAAGTTCTCAAAATCTGTTATTATCAAAATGGTACTCTTTCATAAAAATGGTTTTAATAAGATGTATGATCTCTCTTTTATTTTTCATAAAAGAGTCTTGATTAAAATCAAAAGAGAAATCTTCATCTTTCTTGAATAAGTATCATGTCACAAAGAATTTCTTGCGAGGATATTTTAAAACAGACAGAGAGAGTTAAATCCATACGCGAAAAAGCAAATCAAAAGTGTGTTTGAAAAAGAATTGCCAGAACACACAAAAATGATAAATCAAAAGAAAAATTTGAATAAAGCGTATGACATGTGCTAGAAAAAGCAAGAACGAGCACATGAGAAACAAACTGATCAAAAATATGCTCAAAAAGAATTTCCAGAACATATAAAACAGACAGAGAGGAAATAGACAAAAATGTTAAAAGAATTGTTTGATACCTAACATCTTCATTTCATTCATTCAGTAATAATCATGGCACAACAAAAACATGCATTTGATGTTCATCCAGACGAACTGTGTCGTCCAAACAAAAGATATGATCTTATGGATGCTAACAAGAAGATTGATTTTGAAAACGTGCAATTCGCGACACACACACATCCTAAAAGCAAAATTCGACGAATAACATCAAGAATCATACAATAAGATTCAGCACTTGCAGCATCTCATCATTATCATGGATCTATATGGCACAATTTTGGCATACTTTGAATGAAGATGGATCCAAGTATAGACTCATGTTTATGCTTGATAAGAAAGAGCTTTCTTTTACCCTAGATGACTTGAGAACAATCTTTCATCTACCACAAGCAACTAACAACAATCATGATAGTTTCATGCCACCACCATCATTTTTAGACATGGTTCCATTCAACAAAAATGAATTGGGATTTACAATGGAGCTAAAGGCATCATCAAGCTTTAAGACAACTGGTCTTCTATAGCCATGGCAAACGTTGTGCAAGATATTTTCCAAATGCTTGACAACGCGTGTAACTGGATGGGATCAACCACCGTTGTAGAAAATGCAAATGTGCCAATGAATGATATTGCTTTAATCAATAACAATCATGTTGATATGCGGTATCTACTATGGGAAGGACTTCATTATTCTCTTCATCATCCAACATCTTCGATTCCTTATCCAAGATTTACTAAGATCATCATTAGTCATTACATGACTAATTTTCTTGAGATTTCAAGGCGTGTTAGAGACATGTATCACAATTTGAAAGATGATGATATAATGAAAAATATCTTTAATTCAGGAAGACACAAAGACAGAGTTGAAATGAAGATTCCAGATTGGATGATCTCAGAAGAAATGAAGCACACAGAGCATTATCGGATGTATGCGGAGGTGTTTGGGATAGAAGTTCCTCTGACTCAGTCACAGCCGACTGAGTCAACCCAAGGAACGCATAGGAAACCTAGTGCCCCTAGGTCACCTAACCCTAACATGGATGCAGGAGTGTCAAGTGCTCCAAAACGATTAACTATGATTCATTTTCGTATTCCTCAAAGGAGATCCATACGTCTTACTCCACCAGCTCCAGTGCTAACTGTTGATAAAGCAGATGAGATGATTTTACAAGACACACTACAAGTAAGTCTTGTTGAGCACAAAAGTCGAGAAGAGCAAGAAGCTAGAGAAAATTTAGAACTAGTGAACAAGCACTTGGAATCCGTGGAAATTGAAAAGATGGTGGAAGGACCAGATAATGTTATTGATGATAATTCAATCCCTAGGAATGATGATCAAAATATTCCCGGCACTAGGTTAGAGCCCAAGAGTGATAAGGAAAGTCCGGAGGTGGAGATTACTAATAATGAAGAGGTAGAAATTACTAATGTTGTTATACCTGTGAATGTTAATGAAGAAGAGGAAGAAATAACTGATGAGGTATATGAATTAAAGCGAAGGGAGAAAGGGAAGATTGTAGAGGAGTCTAGGAATACACCATTCCCTACACCAATTAGATCTCCTAGGATTCATACTGATCTTGTATCTTCGGATACTAAGAAACTCAAGGAATTGACGGTAACTGATACTACACCTACACCATCATCAAGTTCACTCAACACCAAGTTATCTACCACAAACCGACTTCTATCATTATTCAAAGCCAAACCTGCTCGTTTCAAACGCTACAATAGTTTCTTTCAAGAGTTACAGGGACGTTATGGATATTTATTTGAATATCTGAGAGCAAAGTTCTTGTCAAGGAAGTCATTTGATACTCTTGCTGATCATCTTCAGGAAGTAATGGTTAAATCACTGCCCACTATGGTACATAAGCATATCAAGGAGCAAGTCGAGAAGCAAGTTCATGAGCAGGTTAAAGTTCAAGTTCTAGTGTATGTTGAAAAAGGGCTGCTTTTGGAAAGGCAACAGAATAAAGAAGTGACAGATAAGATGATTGCTAAAGCTATGTTATAGGAGCGTGGAAAATTACAGGCTAAAATTTCCTCACAGATTCAACAAGAAATTAATTTTAACATTCCTTCTCTGATTGATGCGTCTGTAAGAAGTTATATGTATAGACATATTCTTCATGTTCATCCAGCTCAACCACAAACATCATCTGTTCAAGAACAACAATATCAACTATATCTATCAATGAAAGCCGATCCTCAGTTGCAGCAACAAGACATAGAAATATGGCTGGCACTTCAGATGAAGTTTGAGACATTCCAGGTACCTCAGACTACTTGTAGATCTTATGTCGTTCGCCTACGAGATCAGGACGATCCTCATGATGATGCTCATCCTGAGGGGGAGAATAGTGCAAAGCGGCAGAAGACATCTGAGTATAAAGCACATGTAACTGGAGAGTCGTCTAGACAAGTCAATAAAAAAGAACAAGGTTAATCGTCCCTTACAATTTTGGTAATCAAGTGCATGGTAGATGTATTATGATTTTTGGACTGATTCTTATGCTTCAGATGATGATGAAATACCGACGAAGCAAGTGTCACAAGATATTATGGAAAAAGTATCACTAACTATTGATGAAGCAAAGTTAAAGAAAATGGCTTATGAGATGTTGAGACAAAGATGTACTTCAGGAGATGAGCATCAATATCATATTGATCAGATGAAGAATTTCTTAAAAAGTGACATTGTTTGGGAAAGTAGAAAGGAAATTCTTGTCTCTCTACATCCTCAAAAGACCACACCTCTCGTTCAAAGCTGTCAAAGAGATCCTGAAGCTCCAGTACTATCTCTTATAAATCAAGACATTTTGTATCTGAATAAAGAAAGTTCAGGGCCTGAGAAGATAGTATTGTCACTTCATAAGTTTCCTGCAATTATCTTTAAAGATGATGATATTGAAGAATGAACTTCCAGTTGGGTAAATAAGTGTGTTAAGAAATTTAATCCTTATGCTCGATATGGTGTTGAACATTGGAAGAATCCTTATGGGAGATCTTCTACATAAAGAACAGAAAGAGCCTAAGGGATAGAAAACCAAAGGAAAGAGGTTTTATTTAATTCAATGATCATTCAAGTCATCAAGACGTACTGGGGATTGGGTCATGAATACAAGTTTATCATAGAGATAGTTGCAAGAAGAGCTAATGAGTGCATTATGTCGATTACTGAGCCTGATTACAAGAATCTCAATAAGAATGATATTGAGGACATGTATTTGCTGATTATGAATGGCAAGGTTCCTGACATGCAGTAGAAACAGGGTTGCTTATGGTCTTTATTAAAGTTTCATTGAAGTTCAGTGATTAGGGGAAAGAGTGCATAATTTTCAATTGGAACTGAAGTTATCAACGATAGTTTAATCACACTGCACCAACAAATAACTTTTCTTTGGAGGTTAAAAAGCACAAAATGTTCTCCATCATCTATGAGCCCAAGCATGGAATTCATATACAAGAATAGCAAGAAGGAAAAGGGTGATGAGACATTTCTGAGATTCATAAGTTTTGTGAAGCAACCACTATAAGGAGTACTGATGGTTAAAGAGTTTCAATAATGTTGAAGTATGCTAGGTACAAAGAAGAATTACGAATGACGATGGTTGAGTATCTAAGTTGTTTGAAGAAGGAGATTGAAGTAATATTCGAAGTATCTCAACCAGCATGAGAAGAGGGAGATGTATGGGAATGGATGAAGACCACTTGGACCTATGAAGGGACACACCCAGCATTATCGAACCTTAGGGGGAGATTGTTAGGTTTCATAAAAAGTGTCGATTATGTGTGTTTAGTTTTATTTAGTTATTAGTCTGTAATTTGTTTAGAAATAAAACGTAAGCTTGTAATTAAGGTATATTTGCTAAAAGTAAAGAAAAAATAGTCAAAATTACCAAAGAATTGGGGACTAGAAGTGAAAACTTTAGGAAATAAAGAGAAGGGACGTCCTTCTTTTTCTTTATAATACCCCTCTAATTTCATTCCCATTAGAGGGTAGTTGGCCTTGTTTTAAATTATTTTCCTTTCCTTTTTATTTGATATCATTTTGAATTTTTGAATACTTGCCCTTTTTTACTTTGCTTCTCTATGCTTTCATGAACAATATGTATTCGATTACATGATAAACATGACCTAACAAAAGTCAAAAATCTAAAAGCATGAAAAGTTCAAAGTCAAAAGTCAAAGTCGAAGCCCAAAGTATGTGTTGCATGGACACCCGCACCCAAGTTATATGGGCCGGGTAGCCCATTTACTTCAATATCATAAGCCTTAAGCTTTTTAGCCCTTTATAATGCCCTAAAGTCCACATACCATAGTAAACCGGCCCAATCCTAAACCCATTAGCCCAACAAACACTTAATACCATTAGTCCTTGGGTTTACATCGTTAGTCCTTTTGGACTAACACTGCTAGTCCTTCTACTATGTCACCATTAGTACCTAACCATTAACTCCTTTACCCTTTTCCCTTAACCTCGTTAACCCAAATTATATCAAAACCTTTCCCGCCAATCCTACTATTCACCCATCACTATCCCTCGACCCCTGCTCTAACAAACAAAACCCCTTTACTAGTTCAAATCTGGGATTTCGTCACAGCTTGCTGTTTTTTGAACGTCCACACAGTATTTATTTATGTGACTAAATGTTACCAGAATAATATAAACAGCCAACACTTGAACTCCATTTGTGTGACCATTTCAAAATTTTCATTGTACAATTTAATTATTTATGTGACTAGAGGTAATAGTTATTTTTTGTTCAATTATTTGTCACTTTACAATTTGGGACGGGTTTGTGACAGATACAATAATTTAGAAATACATTAGTACTACTATATATTATAAATATGTGACAAATATATATCACATATTTGAACGTGTGACAAAAATCCATATATGGTCACATGAAGTAATTGGTATGGTGGCTAATTCATTAGTCTCAAGTTTGTTACACATTATTTAAAAGTGACTGCTATTTTCCTTTGCTGAATATTTAGCCATTTAAATTTGAAATGTATGACATGAAAAGGTAAGTTTGAAGCTTTAGTCACGATATACAATTGAAAAGGGACAAAATATATGTCACAAACTTAAACTGTGTGACCAAATGTCTTATATGGCACACTAACCATAGAAATACACGAGTTATGTGTACCAAAATTCGATAGCATTATTAGTCTCATAAGTTAATATGGTGTTTAAAATTTATTGTTGTTACCTGACTTATCTATTATGCTTATACTGTACATAAAAACTAAATATTTTGATGTGTGGAAATGTATATGGTTTTGTTTTTATTAGAATGAAACCCCGCACTTTCTTATTGCCCCAAAATGAAATTTCCTCTCCATTATTTTTTCAAAGTTTAGCCCCAATTTTCATCACAAATTGAATTATTCCTCCATCTAGGGTTATCATAAATCTGAGACTTAAAATCCCATATCCCCTAAAAATAAATTGCACCTTCATCTACTTTTTTTTCTCAAACTATTTTCTTAATAAAAATTACATTCTGTTATTGTCTCTGTATCAACATTACCTGGCCATTGCTTGCCAATCAAAAGTTCAATTAATCCATAATAAGGTATTATATCTTCAATTTGAAAGTGTTCATGGCGTGCTTTAGGTTCTTTAGTGTTTTTTTAGTTCTTTATTTTACATTAATGCTATGTTTAGACTAATATTTATATTGTTTGGAAAGGGTATATTTTAACCATTTGGTGTTCGTTTTGTCAATATGAAGTTTTTTTGTTTCTTTCATCACTAGAGAGATATTATCTATGTTTTTTATAAGTTGGATGGATGCGAGAAACTAGATTGTATATATGTTACTAATTTGAAGCACCTTTCTAGCCTTTTTTTGGATGATATCTATTCTAAGTTTCATGTTGCTATTATTTGGATTGCTAACTATTTGCTCCATTTATGTTGTAGGGAACATGAAGCGGACTTTAGAAAGGAGTAATCGATGTTCTAAAAAGCTTTCCAATGCAGTTAATGGCAGCAAACGTATGTAGTTCATTGCTGAAATTTTGGGCCTTTTGATATATGTTAATGGCAGCAAAAATGTGTCGTTACTTGTTGAAGTTTGGTTTCATTTAGTGTATGTTAATGGTAGCAAATGTGAGTCGTTACTCGCTGAAATCTAGGGTCGCTTTAGTTTATGTTATTAGCTGCAAACATGTGGCATTCCTTGCTGAAATTTAGGGTCGTTTACTGTATGTTAATGGCTGAAAATGTGTGTTGTCACTTGCTGAACCGCAGGGTTGTTTAGTGCATTTTAATGGCTGCAAATATGTGTCATTACTTACTGAAATTTAGTGTCTTTTAGTGTATGTTATTGGCTGCAAACTTGTGTTGGTCATTCTTCTGAAATTTGGAGAGGTAATTTGGTGTATAGTTAATCGGTAACAAAAATGTGTTCATTGATTGCTGATGCATATTTCGGGTGGTCCTTAGTTATATGTTAATGACCGCAAACGTATGTCATTACTTGCTGAAGTTTGGTTGCATTTAGTGCATGTTAATGGCAGCAAATGTGAGTCGTTACTAGCTAAAATTTAAGGTCGCTTTAGTTTATGTTATTAGCTGCAAACATGTGTCATTCCTTGCTGAAATTTAGGGTCGTTTACTGTATGTTAATGGCTGCAAATGTGTGTCGTTACTTGCTGAACTTTAGTGTTGTTTAGTGTAATTTAATTGCTGCGAATTTCTGTTGTTACTTGCTAAAATTCAGGGTCGTTTAATGTATGTTATTGGCTGCAAACACATGTCGTTACTTGCTGAACTTTACATTTAGTGCATTTTATTGGCTGCAAATATGTGTCGTTATTTGTTGAAATTTAGTGTCATTTAGTGTATGTTATTAGCTGCAAACGTGTGTCATTTCTTGTTGAAATTTAGGGTCAACTGTGTATGTTAATGGCAACAAACATTTAGTTGGATGTTTCTAGTGCAAGTTTTGAATGACTATATATGCTTCACCTTTTTTTGCAGCATGTTGAAGAGCTTGTTGAATATCTGCGATTTGGGATTGTGGGTCGGATTGGTGGGTATGGCTCTTGGCAGCGCATTTCTATTGGTCTTGGTAAGCATCACAACAAATCAACCAACACACTTTTATAAGTAGCAGCTCAATGCTTTACAAACAAAGGGACTTGAACTTTATTTAATTTTAGTACTTCTTTATCTTTTTTAAGAGTGACAACCTAAGTTTCACTTAAAATTAAGAACAAGGGCTGAGATAATATCACCTGAAACAGTACGAATTGTCGTTTCATCAAGTTAGGAAAGAAAGTAAAAGCTTAAGCAATTTTTGTGGTTTTTTTAAATTTGCAGCCATTGAACTTATTTTCTCTAATTTGTCTTTCATAACTTATAAACCTATTGAAACTTAGTAAGTATGCGCCCTTTTATTTGCCACCAAAAAACAAGTTCTAAGATTGATGCTATTCGGAATAATGTACCATTCAGTTTTAGTGCAAGATTAGTGGAGGGAATTATGTAAAAATGTGTTTAAACTTGCTGGCTTTGATTCTCAGATATATCTCCTTTAGTTAATACAAACATGTGTCGTTGCTTGCTGAAATTTCGGGTCTTTCGCTATATATTAATGGCAGTAAACATGTGTCGTTACTTGCTGAAGTTTGGTTTCATTTAGTGTAGGTTAATGGCAACAAATGTGAGTTGTTACTTGTTGAAATTTAGGGTCTTTTAGCTTATGTTATTAGCTGCAAACATGTGTCATTCCTTTCTGAAATTTGGGTTCGTTTAGTGTATGTTAATGGCTGCAAATGTGTGTTGTTAGTTGCTGAACTTTAGGATCGTTTAGTGTATTTTAATGACTGCAAATGTGTGTCGTTACTTGCTGAAATACAATATGGTTTATGCTGTATATCCAAATCAAATGGCTTAAGCTAAAATATAGAACTAAAAGGAAATGGGTCAAATGGGTCTAGCGAGTCAAAGTCATTTAATATACAATATAACTTTAAAAATTGTTTGATTGTAAGTTTGCAACAGTTTAGTTTTGTAAACATATTTTAACATAGCAAAAGGTGAGGCAACTGACCTGTTTTCAAGACGTTCTAAAAACATACCCGTTTGGGTGCGCCTGATGCACCCATGTTGGTTAGCAGTGTGATCGTATTTTTAGCTCATTTTATTTGCTTTGGTTTTCTCAATAGTGTAACACCTAAGGGTAAACATTGCTAAGTACTAGAATGAGACCAACCTTGTTTGCAAGAGGTAGGTGTGTATGCTTATGCACATGACTATCATATCTAATTCTAGTTTCGAATATAGTATAATTCTTTAAAATATCTTATAAAACGTGTTTATTCAGCTAGCTTTTTTGTTACTTGTATCACTTGTTTACTCCCAAGCTCAATTTTTGATAATTTAAGCCTTGTTAAGATTAAAAAAATGGCTGTTTGTTGCGTGTATTGTAAATTTGTGCTACTAACGAAACTTTAAAACTGCTTGGATGTTAAATACTGTCTCGAAGAGCATTGAAGGTTATTAGTGCTGCCAAGCTACGTATTAATATTGTTTAAAGAATAGGATGTTAATACTGCCGAGGTATTTAGTACTGTTATAAATATTAATACAGTAATAAAAGTTTTAAAAACTTGTTTGGCAATAAGGAAATGGTATTGCATGTTGTGATTTAATGCTGCCTTTTAGTTGTGTAATATTACTTACTGCCTTTTTGGGCTTTATTGTACAGTTGGGTTGATACTTGAGCCAACTAGAAAGTTAACACTGCTAGGCTTAAGAAGTTAGTACTGCTAGCAGAAGTTTTATTCGGCTGGCATATTGTTAATACTCTAGAGTATTATTTATTCTACTGGGTTTTTAGTGTTTTCTTTGGGCCCAAGGGGACATTCATGATGACGTTGTAGCATATACATTTTATTACATGATATAGCATGATTCTTTTATCAAGTCTAGAATGAGAATGTTGTGATAGTACACTTTCTTCTGTAACTAACTTTTGTTATGTCATCATTGTAGGTATTTTAACCATCTTAAGGTAATTATAAGTATTTAATTGCTAAAGATTAATCTATTATATGCAGGATCAATAGTCTAAACTTTTACCATTGGGAAGTGGCACAATGTTATTAGTAGCACGAATTATTTTCGATGTGTTGTAGATGGTACAAATTTCATAATTCTTATTGTATTCTAATACTACAAGGCTGCACTTCATACATGACAATAAAGATTATATATCCGTTGAAATTAGTTCAGGTCCAAATTTGTCTGCAAGCACAGTTCAGGTCCAAAGGTTTATGTGATGTCTGTCAGTTTGGTACATATATGAAACGGTTTAAAAGGTACCATTCTTTTCTTCATACCAACTTTTTTTGGTCTATTTTCCACCTTGAGAACACGAAGAATCACTAGGTAGAAAGTCTATGCGTTCTTTCATTTATTGCTTGTGTTTGCCACATTAGGTTTAGGTCTTGGTTTGCATTTTTTACCTTGATGCATTGCCAAATGGGAGGGTAGCTCATATGGTATTAGAGCGCTGCATTGCATGCGGAGAGAGAACAGGGGTTCGATTTCCCCGTACTTCTATATTTTTTCGGTTTGTGTGACTAAATATTATAAAATGCCACACAAACAAATTTTTTTTTTAACAATTATGTGGCCATTGGATGACCAATAGTCATATAAAAATTTACATATTTTAATTGACTTTAAAAAAATTTATGGTCAAACATTATTAACACTTTTGACCACTTTTGATTATCTGTTTGTGACTTAAATTAAAAAAATACATGCTTTGTGTGACAAAATATTACAAATGCACACAAACTTAAAATTCATGTGGACCATTGGATGGAACAATAGTCACACAAAAATACACATTCAATTGACTTTACACAACATTATGGTCCACCTTATTAGTACACTTTTTTGACCACTTTTGGTAACTTGTAATGGACTAAATCCCAAAAAAAAACATGCTTTGTGGAGACCTAATATTAATTAAAAGCCACACAAACATACAATTCATGTGGACACATTCGAATCGAACATTGTCACATATAATACATATTTACTTGATTTTAAAAAAGCATATATGGGTTCAACCCACTTATTAGATTTGGCCATTTTTTTTAAATTGTATGTGATACTACTAAAAAAAAACACGTTTGTGTGAATTAATCATCATAAAAAGTACATTTATTATATATTCATGTGGCCACAGGACGGGAAATAGTCACACAAAATACTCATTTACTGAAATAAATCTTCTATAGTCACATATATTATATATTTATTGTGGCCAAAGGACGAAATAGTTTACTCTCAAAAACCATTCGTATCTTGTGTGACTATAAAAGTGTTTACGGTCACTATTACTGATTAATCCAACAAAACCACTTGTACCTAATTTGTCACACATATTCGGGTTTCAGTCACTCTTTTTCAATGGAATAGGTAAATAGCCAATGTACTCCTAAACGTGATGTATGTGAACTACAAGTGGCCGCGATCTTTAGTGACAAACACCCAAAAAAACAGGTGTGCCCATGTGTTATTATCGTCACACATTATTGGAAGGATGACCAAATACCATTTTTTTGTACCAGTGGATCACTATCCCTCAACCCACATCACAAACAGCCATTTCCACTTGGAATCCTATGTATTTTTATTGGATGGATGAAAAAAAGCAAAGAATCAAGGGCTGTGATTCAAGAACTTAGAGAACAAGAGAATTGAAGGGCTATGATGAAGCTTTTGAAGCCTCTCTCACAACAAGCACAACAGAAAGCTTGTATTCGGCTATAAATAGAGACTAGTTCTTTGTTTAGGGTATCTAGTTTTAAATAGCTTTTTATTTGTAAATTTTCAGCTTATATTGAGTTTGTTTTAGCTTATTTGTATTTCCTTAAAAGCCTTGTATTCAGATTTTAAGTTCAATGAAATTAATGTTTTTATGTTAAATCTTGTTTTTTTAAGTTAATGCAATTTTATGTTATAAAAATGTTTGTTAAGCTCACATAAGCTCTTTTTATCTTTTACTTAAGCTGTTTACTTAAGCACTATAAGTTTTTCCATAACTTATAGTGTTTAAGCTATTTTTACTCAAAATCACTCAAAAAGCTATTGTGGAAGATAAGCCAAACCTGGAAGGGCTTATAGGGTTTTACTAGCTTGTTTTTAAACAAGCTAGAGCTTGTTGATAAGCTCTTAAGAGCATTTATGCCCTTGTTTTGAGCAAAGGGTTTTGTAAGTTTTCTCTTTTCATTTTATAGCTTATTTACTGTTTCATTGCTTATTTCTGCTTATCTTTGCTTATTTGTGCTTAATCATTGCTTATTCTGTCTTTCTAAATGCTTTTTATGTTTATGATTTAGCTTTTATGTCCCTTGATTGTTTTTCATATAAAACTGTCTTTTATAGCTTTCAAATTGCTCATTCTTATTTGCTTATTTTAATTGCCTATTTCTGTGTTCTTATTGCTTATTAGTGCCTAATATCTATTGTTCATCATCTGTTTTTAAAAATCTTAGCTTATACCAAACTGTTTTAAGCTTAAATATGGTTTTTAAATTTCTTAAGGGGTGTTTGGCACAAGCAGTATTAACTCATGTTAATACTGCTTAAGTGTTCTTGACCTTTTAGTCTATTTTGATAAGCTCAAATTAAGTTTAAAAGTTAGTTTGCTTAAGCTTTTAAAGTTTACAAATCAAGTTTAAGGCTTATTGTATCCATGGTTTGAATCTATGGAAATTTAGGTTGATATAATTGCTTATTAGCTTAGATCTTGATTTATGGAATTAGGGTGTCATTTTCTTGCTTGTTTTAAGCTTAAAATGCAGTAGGTTTTTGGGTTGTTTTAAGTGTGCATTTGTTCAATTGCATAATTTTCATAATCTGTTCAAAGTTAATGCACCAGTTTTTAATACTTAAAATAAAGTCGCTTTTCAATCGCAGTTGTAGGATTAGTTTAAGCTTGCTTTAGGCCTTGGAATTTGTTGTGACTCATGCTTATTGGGTAGGTTATGATCTAATGGCTTTTGGAGATTAGCTTTTTATGTCTTTGTTTAGGACTTTGTTTTATTCTTTTTGGGTGGGCCGCTGAATGCCATTTTAGTTCTATCTCGGGGGCAGCATGCCTCCGGGGGGTTTTTTGTTGTTGTTGAAGGGAGGAGATCTAAAAATGGCTTTCTGCGGCCCTTAATTTGAATGATATTTAAAAGCTTAAAAAAACTCTTGACTGTTTAATAATTAGCTCAAACTTATTGATGATTAACATCCTTTAACGCTGGTGCAAACAAATTCTAGGCCTAATGCTTGCTTATACTATTCTAAATACTGAGTTTGGAAATAAGTGTCTGGTTAAGTTTTTAAAACTGGTGCTATGAACTTTGACAGATTTTGACAGATTTGCAAGTGACAAATGCACACTTATAACAACCATATTCTACTGCATTTTAAGCTTAAAACAAGCAAGAAAATGACACCCTAATTCCATAAATCAAGATCTAAGCTAATAAGACAATTATATCATCCTAAATTTCCATAGATTCAACCATGGGATACAAATAAGCCCTTAAAAACTTAGATTTGTTAAACATTTATAATTAAAAAGCTTAAGCCAAAAACTAACTTATTAAAACTTAATTTTTGAAACTTATCCAAAATAGACTAAAAGGTCAAGAACACTTAAGCAGTATTAACATGAGTTAATACTGCTTGTGCCAAACACCCCTTAAGAAATTTAAAAACCATATTTAAGCTTAAAACAGTTTGGTATAAGCTAAGATTTTTAAAAACAGATGATGAACAATAGATTTAGGCCACTAATAAAGCAATAAAGAAAACACAGAAATAGGGCAATTTAAAATAAGCAAATAAGAAGGAGCAATTTTGAAAGCTATTAATAAAAGGGACAGTTTTATATGATAAACAAAATCAAAGGGACATAAAAGCTAAATTCATTAAACATAAAAAAAGAATTTAAAAAAGACTAAATAAGCAATGATTAAGCACATATAAGCAAAGTATAGCATAAATCAAGCAAATTTTGGAATCAGTAAATAAGCTATAAAATGTATAGATAAGAGATTAATTACAAAACCCTCTACTAAAAAACAAGGGCATAAATGCTCTTAAGAGCTTATCAACAAGCTCTAGCTTGTTTAAAAACAAGCTAGTAAAACCCTATAAGCCCTTCCAGGTTTGGCTTATCTTCCACAATAGCTTTTTGAGTGATTTTGAGTAAAATACTTGCCTTAAACATATAAGGTGTGGTATAAAAACTTATAATGCTTAAGTATAAACAGCTTAAATTAAAAGATTAGAATAAGCAGTATATGTGAGCTTTAACAAACTTTTTTTTATAAATAGATATTGATCGTTTTACTTAAAGGAAGGAAACAGGATTTAACATAAAAATATTAATTTCATTGAACTTAAAATCTGAATAAAAGGCTTTTAAGGAAATACAAATAAGCTAAAACAAACTCAATATAAGCTGAAAATTTACAAATAAAAAGCTATTTAAAACTAGATACCCTAAACAAAGAACTAGTCTCTATTTATAGCCGAATACAAGCTTTATGTTGTGCTTGTTGTGAGAGAGGCTTCAAAAGCTTCATCATAGCCCTTCAATTCTCTTGTTCTCTAAGTTCTTGAATCACAGCCCTTGATTCTTTGTCTTTGTTCATCATCCAATAAGAACTCATAGGATTGCCAAGGTGGAATTGGCTGTTTGTGATGTGGGGTTGAGGGATAGTGATCACTGGTACAAAAACTGGTATTGGTCACTCCAAAAATGTGTGACGATATACATATGGTCACACATGTTTTTTTGGGTGTTTGTCACTAAAGATCGCGCCACTGTAGGTCACATACAGTCACGTTAGGGAGTTCATGGCTATTTCCATTGAAAAAGAGTGACTGAAACCCGAATATGTGTGACAAATTAGGTACAAGTTTTGTTGGATTAATCAGTATTAGTGACCGTAAACACTTTATAGTCACACGAATGGTTTTTGAGAGTAACTATTGTTCGTCCTTTGGCCACATAAATATATTGTATATGTGACATTGTGAGATTGATTTATTCATGTAATAGTGTATTTTGTGTGATATTTCCCGTCCTGTGGCCACATGAATATATAAATAAATGTGACGGTTTATGATGATATTAGTCACACAACGGTGTTTTATTTAGAGTTAGTCCATCAATTTAAAAAAAATGGCCAAAAGTCTTAAATAAGTGTTGACCATATGCTTTTTTAATCAAAGTAATCTATGTATTTTATGTGACTATTGTTTCATCGAATGGTCACTTGAATTGTATGTTTAGTGCTGGATTTTATAATATTTTAGTCACACAATGAATGTTTTTTTCGGGATTTAGTCACATACAAGTTAACCAAAAGTGGTCAAATGTGTTAATAAGTGTGACCATATGTTGTGTAAAGTCAAGTGAATGTGTATTTTGTGTGACTATTGTTCACCAATGGTCACATGAATTTTAAGTTTGTGTGGCATTTTGTAATATTTAGTCACACAAAGCATGTTTTTTTTAATTTAGTCACATACAAGCATAATCAAAAAGTGGTCATAAAGTGTTAATATAGTGTGACCATTATGTTTTTTAAAGTCAAGTAATATTTATTATATATGACTATTGTTCATCCAATGGCCACATGAATTTTATGTTTGTGTGGCGTTTTTTAATATTTAGTCACACAACAAAAAAATATAGAAGTGCGGGGAATCGAACCCCGTGCCTCTCGCATGCAATGCGAGTGCTCTACCATATGAACTACACTCCCATTTGGCAATTGAAGACAAGGTGAAAATGCAACCAGGACCTAAACCTAATGTGCAAACAGCAAGCATAATGATGAACGCAGTGACTTTTTACTAGTGATTCTCTCGTGTATCAAGTTGAAAATAGTCCACCAAAAAGGTTTGTATGAAGAAAAAGAATGTACCTTTAACAGAATTTCAGATAGGTCCAAATGACAGACATCACATTAAACCTTTGGACCTGAATGTGTTGCAGACAAAATTTGGACTGAAACCTATTTTCTACGGATATATAATCTTTATGGTCATGTTTGATTGCGCTTGTAGGTATTAGATACATTATGAATATGAATTTGTTCCTTCTACTACACCATCGAACAATAATTCGTGCTACTAATAACAATTGTGCAACTCCATATGTAAAGTTTAGGACTTATGATTGCATATAATACGATTATTCTGTAGCATATAAATACTGTAATTTCCTTAGTGTAAATACCTATCATGATGGACATAAATAAAGATCGTTACAGAAGAATGTGTTCTATCACAACATTACTAATTCTAGACTTTGATTAAGATCTATCTATACATGTAATAAAAAAGTAAGCTACTAGTTCACATGATTGTCCCTTGGCCCCAATGAAATCACTTAAAAACGCCAGTAGTATTATTAGTATCTAGCAGTATTAACAATATGCCAACAGTAATAACTTTGCTAGCAGTACTAACTTCTTAAGCCTAGCAGTATTAACTTCTAGTTGGGCTCGTATCACCAACTGTAGCAATAAAGCCCAAAAAGCAGTAGTAATATACACGAACCATGACAACATTAAATCACAACATGCAATACCATTCCTTGTGCCAAACAGTTTTAACTTTTATAGTGTTTTAATATTATAACAGTACTAATATACTAGGCAGTATTAACATCCTATTCTTTAAACAATATTAAACGTAGCTTGGCAGCATTAACCTTCAATGCTCGAACAGTTGTAATAACATCCAGCAGTTTTATTGTTTCGGTTAGTAGCCAAATATTACTAAGGCAGCATTTTTTTATCTTACATGGGCTTACATTATCAAAGAATTGAGCCTTGGGGAGTAAAACAATGTGTAACAAGTAACAAAAGCTGATAAACACTTAAGATATTTAAAGAATTATACCTATTATTCGAAATAGAATTGATATGATAGTCATGTGCATAAGCATACACTCTTCTACATCTTGCAACAAGGTTGGTCTCATTGCTAGTTACTGCAATGTTACCTTTGGTGTTACACTATGAGAAAACCAATAAGGCAAATAAAATGAGCTAAAAAATACGATACACTGCTAACCAACATGGGTGATCAGGGCCCAAACGGGTATGTTTTAGAACGTCTTGAAAATAGGTCAGATTGCTCACCTTTTCTATGTTAAAATATGTTTACAAACCTTATTGTTGAAAACTTACAATCAAACAATTTTTAAAGTAATATTGTGTTACATTTTATATGACTTTGACCCCTAGACCATATTTGACCATTTCCTTTAGTTTTTATTTTTAGCTTAAGCATTTTGATTTGGTTTTTTCGGATATCAAGCCTAAACCAATATTGTATTTCAGCAAGTAAGACACACATTGTGCAGAGTCTTTAAAATAAACTAACCGATCCTAAAGTTCAGCAATAACGACACTCATTTACAACATTAAACTTTACACTGAACGAACCCAAATTTCAAGAATGGAATGACACATGTTTGCAGCTAATAACATACGCTAAAAGACCCTAAATTTCAACAAGTAACGACTCACATTTGCTGCCATTAACATACACTAAATGAAACCAAACTTCAGCAAGTAATGACACATGTTTGCAGCCATTAACATATAGCGAAAGACCCGAAATTTCAGCAAGCAACGACACATGTTTGTATTAACTAAAGGAGATATATCTGAGAACAAGCCAGCAAGTTGAACATTTTCACATATTCCACTATGCTTGCACTACAACTGATGGTACATTTTTCCAATAGCATACTAGATCTTAAAACTTGTTTTTTGGTGGCAATAGGGGCGCATACGTTACTAGTTTCATAGGTTTATAAGTTATGAAAGACAAATTGGAGAAAATAAGTTCAATGGCTGCAAATTTTACCATAAGAATTGCTTATCTCTACTTTCTTTCTAAACTTGAAGAACGGACAATCGTACTGTGTCTGGTGATATTATCTCGCCTTTGTGTCTAATTTATGGTGATACTTGAGGTTGTCACTCTTAAAAAGAATAAAAGTAGTACTAAAATTAAATAATGTTAGTCTTTTTGTAAAGTTGTACTGCTATTATAAATGGTGTGTTGCGTTATTGTTGTGATGCTTACCAAGACATTAGAAGATGCAATTGCCAAAGAGCACCCACCACGACCACAATCCAAAATTGTAGATATTTAACAAGCTGTTAAATGCTGCAACAAAAAAGGTCGAAGCATATATGTCATTCATAACTTGCACTAGAAACATCCAACTAAAATGTTTATTTCCATTAAACATTACATGTGAGACCCTAAATTTCAACAAGAAAATGACACACGTTTGCAGCTAATAACATAACTAAATGACACTAAATTCAGCAAAAATATCGACCAATATTTGCTCCATTTAAAAATGCACTAAATGACCCTAAAGTTCAGCAAGTAACGATACATGTTTGTAGTCAATAACATACACTAAACGACCCTGAATTTTAGCAAGTAACGACAGAAATTTGCAGCAATTAAAATACACTAAACGACCCTAAAGTTCAGCAAGTAACGACACACATTTGCAGCCATTAACATACAGTAAACGACCCTAAATTTCAGCAAGGAATGACACATGTTTGCAGCTAATAACATAAACTAAAGCGACCCTAAATTTCAGCGAGTAACGACTCACATTTGCTGCCATTAACATACACTAAATGCAACCAAACTTCAGCAAGTAACGACACACGTTTGCGGCCATTAACATATACCAAAGGACCCGAAATTTCAGCAAGCAATGACACATTTTTGTTACCATTAACATACACCAAATGACCTCAAATTTCAGCAAGACAGACACAAGTTTGCTGCAATTTACATACACTAAATGACACTAAATTCAGCAAGTACGACAACACTTTTGCAGCCATTAAATGCACTAAGGACCCTGCGGTTAGCAAGTGACAACAACATTTTCAGCCTCTAACATCAGTTAACCGGGACCATCTAAATGTTCAACAAGGAAATGACACATGATGCCGCTATTAACAAAATTAAAGCGACCCTAGATTTCTGCGAGTAACGGACTCACATTTGTTGCCAATAACCATCTATAAATGGAAAACCAAACTTTAGCAAGTACGGGACCACAATTTTCTTGCCATTAACATATATCAAAAGGCCCAAAATTTCAGCAATGAACTACACACGTTTGCTGCCATTAACTGCATTGGAAAGCTTTTTTTAAACATCGATTACTCCTTTCTAAAGTCCGCTTCATTTTTGCTACACATAAAAATGGAAGCAATAGTTAGCTTATCAAATAATAGCAACATGAAAACTTAGAATAGACATCATCTAAAAAAAGGCTAGGGAAAGGTGCTTCAAACGTTAATTTACACAAATTAGTTTCCTCGCACATCCAACTTATAAAAAAACTTTAGATAATATCTCTCTAGTTGATGAAGAAACAAAAAATATACTCATTGGACAAAACGACACCATTGGTTCAAAAATCATACGCAGTCAATACAAGAAAAAATATTAGTCAAACATAGCTGTAATTTTTGTAAATAAGAACTAAAAAAAACACTAAAGAACTAAGACTGACCATATGAACACTTCTAAATGAAGATATAATTACCTTTTAGTGGATAATGAACTTTAGACTCCATGGCAACAATGGGACATGGTAATGGTGATTACAGAGGACAATTAAGAATGTGAGATGTTATTAAGGGAAGAAAATAAGTTTTGTGGAATGTAATAGTGAGATGAAGGTGCAAATTTTATTTTAGGGAAAGAGGACTTTAAGATTCTCAGATTTTGATAACCCTAGATGGGAGGGGTTAATTTCATTGGAAAGAAAATTGGGGGGCGAAACTTTGAAAAAAAATATGGAGAGGGAAATTTCATTTTGGGCAAAAGTTAGTGCGGGGTTTCATTCTAAAAACAATTCCAAATACATTTCACACATCAAATATTTAGTTTTTATTACATTATAAGCATATTAGCATTAGTCAGTAACAACATAAATTTTAGACACACATATTAACTTATGTGACTATATGTATCGAATTTTGGTTACACTTAATCGTGTATGTCTATGGTTTAGTGTGACCATATATGACATTTGGTCACACTGTTTAAGTGTGTGACATATATTTGTCACTTTTAAATGTATATCGTGACTAATACTTCAAACTTACTTTTCAGTTGTCATACATTTCAAATTTATATGTGGCAAAATATTCAACAAAAAATAGCAGTCACTTTTAAATAATGTGTAACAAACTTGACTATATGATTTAGCCACATAACCTATTACTCATGTGACCATATATGGTTTTTGGTCACACAGTTCATAGTGTGAGATATATTTGTCACATATGTTATATATAGTGTGACTAAGTTTCAATCTTATTTGTATCTGTCTCAGTCCCAAATTTGTAAGGTACTAAATAATGAACAAAAAATTACTAGTTACCTCTAGTCACATAAATATTTAAATGTGTGACAATGAAATTTTGAAATGGTCACACAAATTGAGTTCAAGTGTGGCTGTTTATATTATTCTGGTACATTTAGTCACATAAATATATGACTGTGTGGTCGTTCAAAAAACAGCATGTGTGACGAAATCCCAGATTTGTACTAGTAGATGGGGTTTTGTTTGTTGGAGCAGGGGTCGAGGGATAGTGATGGGTGAATAGTAGGATTGGCGGGGAAAGGTTTTGATATAATTTGGGTTAACAGGGTTAAGGGAAAAGGGTAACGGGTTTAATGGTTAGGTACTAATGGTGACATAGTAGAAGGACTAGCAGTGTTAGTCCAAAAGGACTAACGGTGTAAACCCAGGGACTAATGGTGTTAAGTGTTTGTTGGGCTAATGGGTTTAGGATTGGGCCGGTTAATATGGTATTGGACTTTAGGCTTTATAAGGGCTTAAAAGCTTAAGGCTTATGATTGATGATTAATGGGCTGACCCGGCCCATTAACTTGGGTGCGGGTTGGTCCATGCACACGTCTTTGGCTTCGACTTTGACTTTGACTTTTCACACTTTTTGATTTTGACTTTTGTTAGGTCATGTTTATCTTGAATCATACATATTGTTCATGAAAGCTTAGAGAGCATAGTAAAAGAGGGCAAGTATTCAAAATTCAAAATGTTATAAAATAAATGGAAAGGGAAAAATATTTATTACAAGGCATCACCCTCTAATGATGATTAGAGGGGTATTTATAGGAGAAAGAAGGAGCCTTCCCTTCCTTTATTTTCCTAATGTTTCACTTCTAGTCCCTATTCTTTGGTAATTATGCTATTTCTTACTTTTAGCATAATATACCTTATTACAAGCTACTTTATTCTAAACAAATTAAAGACTATTAACTAAATATAACTAAACCACATAATCGACACTTTTTATGAACCTAACAATCTCCCCCTAAGGGTCGATTATTCTGGGTGTTCCCTTCATGGTCCAAGTGGTCTTCCATTCACATACATCTCCCATCTTCTCATCTGGTTGTGATACTTCAATATTACTTCAATCTCTTCTTCAAACAACTTTAGATACTCAACCTCATCATTCGTAAGTTCTCTTTGATATTTCACTCCCCCCCCCTTTTCTACATAGCCTTTCTTCACATTATTGAACCTCTTTAGACCTTAAGTACTCTTATTAGAGTTGCTTTCACAGAAAATTATGAATCTCTGAAATGGGCTCATCACCCTTTTCTTCTTTTTGTATCTTGTATATGATTCCAATGCATGGGCTAATAGATGATGGAGAACCATTTTGTGCTTTTTAACCCTAAGGATGTATTGTTGGTGCAGTGAGATTAACTTTCTGTTGATAACTTTCAATTCCAAGTGAAAATTATGCACTCTTTCCCATATCACTGAACTTCTAATGAATACTGATAAGGACATAGCAACTGTTTTTGCATAGTCAGGTAACCTTGCCATTCATATTCTGCAATACCATGTCCTCAATATCATTTAATTGAGTTTCTTGTAATCAGGACTAGTTATTAGACTTTATAATGCACACATTAGCTCTTCTTGCAGCTATCTCTATGATAAACTTGTTTTCATGACCCAATTCCCAGTACGTCTTGATGACATGAATGATTTTTGAATTTGAATAAACCTCTTCCTTTGGTTTTCTAGGCTCTTTCTATTTCTTTATGTAGAAGATCTTCGCATGAGGATTCTTTCAATGTTCAACACCATATCGAGTATAAGGATTAAATTTCTTAATACACTTATTTACCCATCTGGAAGTTCGTTCTTCCAATCTCTTCATCTTTTAAAGATAATTGCTGGGGAAACTTATGAAAAAGTGAAGTGACAATACTATCTTCTCGGGCCCTAAACTTCCTTTCTTCAGATACAAAAGATCTTGATTTATTAGAGATAGTGCTAGAGCTTTAGGATCTCTTTAACAGCTTTGAACTAGAGGTGTGGTCTTTCGTGGATGTGAAGAGACAAGAATTTCCTTTCTTTCCCAAACAATGTCACTTTTCAAGAAATTATTCATCTAATCAATATGATATTGATGCTCATCTCCTGAAGTACATCTTTGTCTCAACATCTCATCAGCCATTTTCTTTAACTTTGCTTCATCAATAGTCAGTGATACTTCTTCCATAATATCTTGTGACACTTGCTTCATCGGTATTTCATCATCATCTGAAGCATAAGAATCAGTCCAAAAATCATAATCATCTACTTGCTCTTGATTACCTGAAGTTGATGGACCTCGTTCCTTTTTATTTTCTTGTCCAGACGATGATTCTTCAGACACATATGCTTCATACACAAATGTCTTCTACCGCTTTGCATTATTCTCCTTCTCAGGATAAGCATCATCATGAGGATCGTCCTGATCTCTTGGGCGAACGGCAGAAGGTCTACATGTAGTTTGTGGTACCTGAAGATTCTCAAACTTCATCTGAAGTGCAAGCCATATTGCTATATCTTGTTGCTGCAACTGAGGATCGTTTTTCATGGAAAGATACAGTTGATATTGTTGTTCTGGAACAGAGAGTGTTTGTGATTGAGCTGGATGAACATGAAGGATGTGACCAGACATATAACTTCTTACTGACGCATCAACTTGAGAAGGGATCTGATTATCAATAGCTTTCTGAATTTGTGAGGAAATTTCAGCTTGTATATTCCCGCGCTCTTGTAAAATAGCTTTAGCAATCATCCGTTCCATCTCTTCTTTAGTCTTTTGTCTCTCCAGAATCAGCCCTTCCGCAACATACACTAGAACTTGATCTCGAACCTGCTCAGGAACTTGCTTTTTAACCTGCTCCTTAATATGCGTATCTACCATAGTGGGTAATGATTCGACCATTACTTCTTGGAGATGATCAGCAAGCGTATCGAATGACTTCCTTGACAAAAATCTCTCTTTGAGATGTTCAAACAAATATGTATAACGTCCCTGTAACTCCTGAAAGAAATTCTTGTATCGTTTGAACCGAGCAGGTTTGGCTTTGAATAATGATAGAAGTCGATTTGTTTTGGACAATTTGGTGTTGGGTGATCTTGATGATGATGTTGTTTGAGTATCAGTTACCGTCAATTCCTGGAGTTTCTCAGTATCCGAAGATACGAGATTAGTATGAGTCCTAGGAGATCTAATTGGTGTGGGGAATGGTGTACTCCTAGACTCCTCTACAATCTTCCCTTTCTCCCTTCGCTTTAATTCATACACTTCATCAGTTATTTCTTCCTCCTCTTCATTTACATTCACAGGTATGACAACATTAGTAATTTCCACCTCTTTATCATTAGTGATCTCCACCTCCGGACTTTCCTTATCACTCCTGGGCTCTAGCCTAGTGCCGGGAATATTTGGTTCATCATTCCTAGGGGGTAAACTATCATCAATAACATTCTCTGATCCTTCCATCATCTTTTCAATCTCTTCAGACGCCAAGTGCTTGTTGACCAGTTCCACATTTTCTCTAGCTTCTTGCTCTTCTTGACTTTTGTGCTCAGCAAGACTTATTTGTAATGTGTCTTGTAAGATCATCTCATCTGCTTTATCAACAGTTGGCACTGGAGCTGGTGGAGTTAGACGTGTAGATCTCCTTTCAGGAAGACGAAAACGAATCACAGTAGACCGTTTTGGAGCACTTGACTCTGCTTCATCCATTTTAGGGTTAGGTGACCTAGGGGCGCTAGGTGTCCTATGCGTTCCTTGGGTAGACTCAGTCGGTTGTGACTGAGTCAGAGGAACATCTAACCCAAACACCTCTGCATACATCCTATAATGCTCCGTGTGCTTCATCTCTTCAGTGATCATCCAATCTGGAATTTGCATGCCAACTTTATCTTTGTGTCTTCCTGAATTAAAGATATTTTTCATTATGTCATCATCTTGCAGATTGTGATACATGTCTCGAGCACGTCTTGAAATGTCAGGAAAACAAGTCATGTAATGACTAATGATGATCTTTGTAAATCTTGGATAAGGAATCGAAGATGTTGGATGATGAAGAGAATAGTAAAGTCCTTCCCATAGCAGCTCCGCATAATCCACATGAATGTTATTGACAAAGCAATACATCATTTGCATTATCTGCAACGGCGGTTGATCCCATCCAGTGACACGTGTTGTCAAGCATTTGGAAAATATCTTGCATAACGTTTGCCATGGCTGCAGAAGACCAGTTGTCTTAAAGCTTGATGATGTCTTCAGCTCCATTGTAAAGCCCAATTGTTGTTTATAGAATGGAACCATGTCTAAAAATGATGGTGGTGGCACGAATGAATTATGATTGTTGTCATTTGCTTGTGGTAGATGAAAGATTGTTCTGAAGTCATCCAGTGTAAGAGAAAGTTCTTTCTTGTCCAGCATAAACTTGAGCCTATACTTTGAACCGTCTTCCTTCAAAGTATGCCAGAACTGTGCCATATAAATCCATGGTATGGAGGAAGAAGCTGCAATGCTGAATCGTAATGGATGATTCTTGATGATGTTCGTCAGAATTTTGCTTTTCGGTGGGCATTGCACATGTTCAAGATCAACTTTCTTGTTAGCATCCATAAGATCATATCTTTTGTTTGGAGGACACAGTTCATCTGGATGAACCTCAGCTACATGTTGTTGTTGTGCCATGATGATTACTGAATGAATAAAATTGAGATGTTAGATAACAAACAATTCTTTTGACATTTTTGTCTTTTTCCACTCTGTCTGTTTTATATGTTCTGGCAATTCTTTTTGAACATATTTTTGATCAGTTTCTTTCTCATGTGCTCGTTCTTGCTTTTTCTAGCACATGCCATACGCTTTATTCGAATTATTCTTTTGATTTATCATTTTTGTGTGTTCTGGCAATTCTTTTTCGAACACACTTTTGATTTGCTTTTTCGCGTATGGATTTAGCTCTCTCTTTCTGTTTTTAGAATATCCTCACCAGAAATTCTTTGTGACATGATACTCTTTCAAGAATGATGAAGATTTCTCTTTTGATTTTAATCAAGACTCTTTTACTAAAAATTAAAGAGAAATCATTCAACTTCTTAAAATTGTTTTGTGAAAGAGTATCATTTTGACACAATAACAGATTTTGAGAACTTTTTCCAGAAATCTTTTGACAAAAACTTTCTTTATAATGATAACATAGAATCATATAATCACAAACCCACAATTGAATGGACACTAAGTTTAATTTTTTTTTTTTTTTTTTTTTTTTTTTTTTTTTTTTTTTATTTTTTTTTTTTTTTTTTTTTTTTTTTTTTTTTTGTTTTTTTTTTTTTTTTTTTATTTTTTTTTATTTTTTGATTTTTATTTTTTCTTTCTTTATAATGATAACATAGAATCATATAATCACAAACCCACAATTGAATGGACACTAAGTCACTCACTCCTCATTCTGTTCATTGCAGAAAACGGCCAAAACCGGACATGACTTAGTCCACTTAAACAATTGAGATTTGGATTTTCAGATTCAAGTTTATAAAAAACTTTTCACTTTCACTTTTTGTCATGATTCCTAAACAATGAAGACAAACATATCTAATTCAATAATTGAATGGACACTAAGTCACTCACTCCTCATTCTGTTCATTGCAGAAAACGGCCGAAACCGGACATGACTTAGTCCACTTAAACAATTACGAATAGATATATATGACCCACAGCTTAGAATTCATAAAAACTTGATTTCTTTCTCAAAATTATTTGATGTTTTCACCACACATGAGAAACTGATCTTTTTGTTCCACAGACATTCAAGCATTAATCATCATAAGCATTAATCATCAAAATTATTTCTTTCTCAAAACAACTTCACGTTTCCACAAACGCATTTTTACTGAATTTTGACTTTTTGACACCACCGAGTTTGACTTTTTGACCCTTCTGAGTTTGACTATTTGACTATTACTGAGTTTCACAAACTAGATAAACAATGATTCATTTTAACTTATGAAAAAAAAACCAAACTCGATTCGTTTTATGTTCTATTATCATTTTTCAGACTCCAAACAGTAAACAATCAAACTCGATAAACACCATATGCTTCCGAATTTCAATTTCAGCGATTAGTTAACCATTCCTAAGCTATTTATCACTTATTTCTACATAAATGTTGTTTATTATCGTCCTTGATTTCAATCATATTGCATAAACTTGATAAAACACAAACTCGGTAATCCTAAATATTACCGAGTTTAAACTCGATAATGCAAACACATGTATTATTTGAACCACAAATCATATCCACTTATGTTTGAGTAAGAAAAGTAGTTGTAATCTTTGTAATGAACTCGAAAGAGGTGCTTTGCTTTTCTACTCAAACTCGACAATAAGACTCGGTAATTATAAAAAGTAAAATAGAAAATTTTTCCTCCTTTTATAGCCACCGAATATTTGTTTGAAAAATGACACTTTCAGCCCCTGTGGTTTTCATTTTCGATTTTAATCATTTATTTCCCGAATTTTGTTTTTCAAATTTTCAAAAACACCCCCTTGAGTAATGAAAATTTTCAAAAACTCCCCCTTGAAATAAATCATGTAAAATACTTAGTCCGAAAATGAAGATGTTTGAGTTTTAAAATAAAAACTCCCCCTTGAAACTATAACGTTTTTCAAATTCAGTCTCTTTGAGAGATCATTGTTTTTATTTTATTTCCGAAATGATGTATGTGAATGAAAAGTTTCAAGTACTCCCCCTTAGATTATGATTCCGTTTTTTCTTTTGAAAGCTTTTTATAAAAAATTTGGAATCATAAATCTAATCATGTGATCTTTTAAATTATTTTATTATTTATATATTTTTTTTTATAAAAAAATATGACAAATCTTTTTGGGATTTTGAATTTTTCAATTTTTTTTTTTGAAAAATTTATTTACATGTTTTTTGATGTATGATCTTTTCAAGAAGATAACTTTGTCAGGCTTTCCAACTGAGTTGGAGTCATACATCTCATACCAATGCGATGAACCAGATACTCAAAGCGTTCTTTTGGAAGCGCTTTAGTAAATAGATCCGCAAGTTGGTATTCTGTCCCGACAAAGTAAATTTCCACAGTACCCTTCTCAACATGTTCTTTAATAAAATGATACCGGATGTCAATATGCTTAGTCTTAGAGTGCTGGACCGGATTGCACGAGATAGCAATGGCACTCTTGGAGTCACAGTACATCGGAATCCGATTGTACTTGTATCCATAGTCAAGCAGTTGAGTTCGCATCCAAATAACTTGTGCACAACATGCAGACAAGGAAACATATTCAGCCTCAGCAGTAGACATCGCAGTACAATCTTGTTTCTTTGAACTCCAACTCACGAGCTTTCCACCTAGAAATTGCAATCCTCCTGATGTGCTTTTACAATCATCTTTACATCCTGCATGGTCCGCGTCTGAATAGGCAATTAGTTCAAATCCGGAATCCTTCGGATACCATAGGCCCATGTTATAGGACTGTCTCAGGTACCGAAAGATCCGTTTAACCTCTTTGAGGTGTTTGACCGTAGGACGTGCTTGATAACGAGCACATACAAAAGTAGCAAAAGCAATGTCTGGACGACTGGCTGTTAGATACATAAGCCCTCCTATCATACGACGATAAGTCGTTTGATCAGTAGGAGTGCCTTGTAAATTTTTTTCCAAAGGGGGGGGGGGGGGGGAAAAAACAATCCTTACATTCTCATTCTAAAGATTCAAGGCTATTCCTTTCACACCGCTGGCAAATTCAACCATTTCCCTAGCTTGAATCTCGTTCAACCCATAAACACGTGCAATCCCATCTCCAACTGCCTCATCTTTCATGCCTACCTACCATGCTAATCAAGATGGAAGATCTCATTTCGAATTTGAGTTTGGAAACTTCCCGAGTTAAAATGGGTAACGTGTTCTGCTGCTTGGACTGACTCTTTCTATTGGAAACATATGCTCCTTAATGGGTTGGGCATTACACACCTCATGTGGATCTAGCTTTCAACAGCGTAGAACACATTATGAGAGATGAGAAATTAGAAGAGAGGAATAGAGAGATTGCCAAGTTGAAATCACAGATCGAAGTACAGACAGGGGTCACTAACCAAACATTAGTCGAGAAAAAGACTGACATGAAAACAAAGACTGGTGAGGAGAAACCCCCGTGATCCTGAGCTAGCAGGTTCTTCCATAGTCAAGCAATTGAGTGCGCATCCAAATAACTTGTGCACAGCATGCAGACAAGGAAACATATTCAGCCTCAGCAATAGACATCGCAGTACAATCTTGTTTCTTTAAACTCTAACTCATGAGTTTTCCACCCAGAAATTGCAATCCTCCTGATGTGCTTTTACAATCATCTTTACATCCTGCATGGTCTGCATCTGAATATGCAATTAGTTAAAATCCGGAATCCTTTGGATACTATAGGCCCATGTTATAGGACTATCTCAGGTACCGAAAGATCCGTTTAACGTCTTTGAGGTGTTTCATAGGACGTGCTTGATAACGAGCACATACAAAAGTAGGAAAAGCAATGTCTGAACGACTGGCTATTAGGTACATAAGCCCTCCTATCATACGACGATAAGTCGTTTGATCAGTAGGAGTGCCTTTTAAATCAGCATCCAGCCTCTCAGTTGCCATAGGTGTACTCATTGAGACACATTCATCTAGACCATGTTTCTTTAACAATTCAATTGCATATTATGACTAAATTATGAATATGCCACGGGGAGATTGATGAACTTCAAGTCTAAGAAAGAACTTTAGTTCACCCATCATCGACATTTCAAAATTATTTTTCATTAGGTTTGCAAAACGTTTTGAAAAATCTGGATTTGTTGAACCAAAAATGATGTCGTCAACATATACTTGAACAAGTAATATGTCTTCCCTGTGATGTCATGTGAACAAAGTCAGGTCAATAATACCTTTAGTGAAACCGAGTTGAATTAGAAAAGAAGACAACTTTTCATACCCTGCACGAGGTGCTTGCTTAAGACCGTATAGAGCTTTTTTCAACCTGTAGACGTGATCTGGGAATTCTGGATCAATAAACCCTTTAGGTTGGCTGACATAAACTTCTTCTTTCAAAGGACCATTAAGAAAAGCCATTTTAACATCCATTTGAAAGATTGTGATATTCTTATGAGTAGCATAAGCAATAAACATCCGAACAGCCTCAAGACGAGCAACAGGTGCAAATGACTCTTCAAAATCAATGCCTTCTTCCTGCTTGTATCCTTTAGCCACAAGACGAGTTTTGTTTTGAACCACAA
>BQNB010016176.1:0-29375 GCA_026074375.1 Tanacetum coccineum
GAGTTCTTGCACCCGGTAGGTATGCTATAGATGTTAAACCAATTCCCCCTCACAATTGGAACAACAGGGAAGTTCATTTTTATTATCTCAAACATCTTAAGGAAAGTGTAGAAACCCTTCATGAAATTGCAGAGGAAGCTAAGGTTGAAAGACCCTTAGATAGATCAACTGTCTTTGCTTGCTGTTACACTAAACACTCTCAGGAACTCTTTGAATATGCGATTAGCACTTGTCCAAAAGCCTTTAACCAACGAGATAAAAAGCAGGGTCCTACCCCTCTAATTAGGAAAAAGCAAGTTACTTTTGATGAACAATGTGACACGTCAAATAGTAACACACACAAACATGTAACAAATGTTTAATTTCTGCAAATCATGATGTGTGTGTGGTTGATTATTTGCAATCTGTTAAGGCATCCCACTCTATTCATAATATTCATAATGTTGTGCGCAAAGTTAAGCAAGTTTGGAAACCTAAGCAAGTTAGGCAAGTATGGAAACTCACAGGCAAAGTGCTTACCAGTGTTGGTCATCAATGGAGACCCACGGGCAGAATATTCACTTTAGGAGAATAGTGCCCTTTAACTAGGCTCACTAAACCCAAAGTAGCACCTGCTAAGCAAAACGAGAATCAGGCCATTACTTGTGCTAACCAACAGGAACCCAACCAAAATTAGGGATCCAACTTTCCAAACTCTCCATCTTTGTCTGTTTTCAAATGCAGGTCGTACAGATCATCCTTTGGTATTTGGACTCAGGTTGTTCAAAACATATGACTGGGGATCGCTCACGGCTCAGGAATTTCATGAAAAAGTTCATCGGGACAGTTAGATTCGGGAATGACCACTTTGGTGCTATTATGGGTTATGGAGATTATGTGATTGGTGACAGTGTAATCTCCAGGGTATACTATGTGGAAGGACTAGGACACAATCTGTTCTCTGTCGGACAATTTTGCGACTCTGATTTGGAAGTTGCATTCAGGAAACATTCATGTTATGTTCGAGATACGGATGGTGTTGAATTAATTAAAGGTTCTCGCGGTTCTAATTTGTACACTATCTCGGTTGAAGACATGATGAAGTCCTCTCCCATTTGCCTGTTGTCTAAGGCCTCCAAGAACAAATCATGGTTATGGCATCGTCGTTTAAACCACTTGAACTTCGGTACCATCAATGACCTTGCAAGAAAGGACTTAGTCAGAGGTTTACCTAGATTGAAGTTTGAGAAAGATCATCTTTGCTCTGCATGTCAACTAGGAAAGAGCAAAAAGCATACCCACAAACCCAAAACCGAAAACACCAACTTGGAAGTTCTTAATACCCTTCATATGGATTTATGTGGACCGATGCGAGTGCAAACAATTAATGGGAAGAAATACATCTTAGTCATCGTTGATGATTATTCTCGGTTTACTTGGGTTAAGTTTTTGAGATCGAAAGATGAAACCCTAGAGGTCGTCATCAAATTTCTGAAGCAAATACAAGTCGGTCTCAACAAAACTAATAGATACATCCATACTGATAATGGCACATAATTTGTCAATAAAGACTTGACTGCATATTATGAACTTGTCGGCATTTTTTTTACCAAAAGACAGTTCTAAGGACTCCACAGCAAAACGGCTTTATCGAAAGACGAAACCGCACTCTTGTAGTGGCCACTAGGACAATGCTGATATTTTCCAAGGCCCTGGTTGTTTCTATGGGTAGAAGCTATTGCTACGGCCTGTTACAGCCAAAACTGATCTCTCATTCACACTCGTCATAACAAAACTCCATATGAGCTGGTGCATGATAAGAAACCTGATCTTACCTTTTTCCGAGTCTTTGGTGCTCTTTGTTACCCTACTAATGACAGCGAGGATCTTGGAAAATTACAACCAACAACTGATATTTGAATTTTCGTTGGTTATGCACCAAGCAAGAAAGGATACCGAATCTACAACAAACGAACCCGAAAAATCATGGAAACGATTCACGTTACATTCGATGAGCTGACTGGGCAAATGGCTCTTATGCAACTCAGTATAGGACCCGCTCCTACATTTTTTATGCCTGGACAGATAAGTTCAGGGCTCGTACCAAATCCGGTTCCTGAAGCACCTTATGTACCCCCCACAAATAAATACCTAGAGATTTTATTCCAATCAATGTTCAATGAATACCTGGAACCTCCTCGTGTTGAAAGACCGGTCTCTCCTGCTCCAACAGTTCCAGCTCCAGTCAATTCAGCCGGTACACCTTCCTCTACTACCATTGATCAAGATGCACCTTCTACAAGTCACTCACTGTCATCTTCGGTATTACAATCTCCAAGTTTACATCAAGGAGCTGTAGCTGAATCTACTATCATGGAAGCCAATCAGCTTGCACCTGTTGGCAACGACCCCTTCGTAAACGTGTTTGCTCCAAAACCTAATTCTAAAGCATCATCATCCGGCGATGTTCGTTTAGCAGAATCAACTTCAACTTATGTCACTCAAACACATCATCATCTCGGGAAATGGAGCAAGGATCACCCGATTGATAATGTCATTGGCAATCCCTCACGACCGGTATCCACCAAAAAACAACTTGCAACTGATGCCTTGTGGTGTTTGTATAATTCTGTACTATCAAAAGTTGAACCAAAGAACTTCACATCTGCCATTACTGAAGATTGCTGGTTTCAAGCCATGCAAGATGAGATTTATGAATTTGACCAACTTCAAGTATGGGAATTAGTTCCTCAACCAGACTGTGTCATGATTATAGCTCTCAAGTGGATTTACAAAGTTAAGCTTGATGAGTACGGTGATGTTCTAAAGAACAAGGCAAGGTTGGTAGCAAAAGGATATCGACAAGAGGAGGGAATTGACTTCGAGGAATCCTTTGCACCGGTTGAATGCATCTAGGCTATAAGAATCTTCATCGCTAATGCCGCCAGTAAAAACTTGACCATTTATCAAATGAATGTCAAGACGGCATTCCTAAATGGCGAGCTAAAGGAAGAAGTCTATGTTAGTCAACCAGAGGGTTTCGTTGATCCAGACCATCTGACACATGTTTATTGTTTATAGAAGGCTCTGTATGGTTTAAAGCAGGCTCCTCGGGCGTGGTATGACACATTTTCACGGTTTCTTCTGGACAACAAGTTTTCCAAGGTGCAGTTGACCCGACATTGTTCACTCAGAAAACAGGCAAACATATTCTTCTTGTTCAAATATATGTAGATGATATCATATTTGCCTCGACCGACCCTAAAGCATGTGACATATTTTCCAATGACATGAGTACAAAATTCCAAATGTCAATGATGGGACAAATGTCTTTTTTCTTAGGATTACAGGTTTCTCAAAGTCCCGGAGGCATTTTCAGTAATCAATCAAAATTTGCTCTAGAAATATTAAAGAAATTTGGGATAGATTCGTGTGACCTTGTTGATACACCAATGGTGGATCGACTTAAACTGGATGAGGACCCCTTAGGGATTCCAGTAGACTAGACTCGCTTTCGCAGTATGGTCGGCTCCCTAATGTACCTCACTGCCAGTAGACCCGACCTTGTATTCGTTGTATGCATGTGTGCTAGGTATGAGGCATCGCCTACCAAAAAGCACCTTGAAGCACTTAAACGGGTCTTTCGATATCTCAGAGGAACCATTAACTAGGGACTTTGGTATCTGAAAGATACCGCTATGGCACTAACGGCCTATGCAGATGCAGACCATGCAGGTTGTCAAGACATACGACGAAGCACGTCAGGAAGTGCTCAGTTCCTTGGGGAGAAATTAGTCAGCTGGTCATCAAAGAAACAAAAGAGCACTGCGATTTCAACCACTGAGGCGGAATACATTGCCATGTATGGATGATGTGCTTAGATACTTTGGATGAGGTCACAGCTTATAGACTACGGCTTTGCTTTCAACAAGATTCCCTTGTATTGTGATAATCACAGTGCCATTTGTAACATCCGAGAATTTTCGAAATTTTGAATGACGATTTCAATCTTTGACTTTTAGGATCTGGCTTGACTTATAAGAACGACCATCTAAATCACGTTTTCATTTTTCGGACTCTAAAGCAATTTGATGTAAAACGACATTCCTGACAACTTTTTAGTTTTGACCGAGACCCGAAAACAGTCAGAAGGCGACTGAAATGGCCTCGCAAGATTTTAGAATCAGGAACGAGTACCGGCACAAAAATAATTAAATTTGTTTTGTTATTTAATTATCAGTATTTATTTAATAAAAATATTAAATAAATTATTCATCATTTTAATGAAAAGCGTTGTGATAACGCAAATGCTCGAGCTTAAATCCATTCTATTGCGGACAAGACGTAACCGGTTCACAAAACGAATAACAGATATTTTATTTAATGTTATAAAATATTTCTGAAATATTATCAAATAAATACTCATTTTTATCGGAAAAATGATTTGAAAAACAATGGCGCGAGTTTCGCGACTCGAATCATCCGTTAAGTCGTCCAAACAAGTCCCGAACCACTTTTATCAAAACTATATAAAGAAAGTTACAAAATGAACCCTCAACTATATTAAACTTATCACTTTATATTAAAGTTTTAATATAAATATAAAATTTTATATTAAAATTTTTTATAAATCATTTCATCTCAAAATTATACACACACATATATTACATCTCTCTCTCCCTTCTCTCCCATTATATCCGGCCGCCACCTTTTCCGGCAACCATCGCCGGAAAATATTTTCCGGCGAAGACCAAAAAGGCTCCTCGTGCCCGGATCTATCTGATCCCCACCATCACTCTCCTTCAACGCGCCTATAACACCACCATCAACCACCAACCGAAACCCCCATAACCCCACGCCACCACCACTCTAGCCGCGTGGGGGTGCGTTTTGTTTATGTGGCTAGCACCACATAAGGGGTTGCCTTGGTTGTTGTTTTCACAAGAAGGTGCGATGTGGATTTCTTATAAGCCACAAAAGGGTGTGAGTGGTTTTAATAACCACCACCACGATGGTGTAATTGGGGTCGCCGGGCACAACAGCAGTGCAGGGGGATGTGTCGGGTCGTGGTTTTGTAGTTAGTTACCACCCGAAAATGGTGCGTCGGGTTGTGGATTCACAGCGAAGGGTGCGTTTGGTCCGGGTTAAAATACCACTGCCGTGGGTTTGTTTGGGTTGGTGGTATAAACCACAAGGGTGCATCGGGTTGTGGGTTCACAGCTGTAGGGTGCGTTTGGTTGTAACAGCCAACGCCAAGGGGTGCGTTTGGCTGTTATAAATACTAAAAGGGGTGTTTGGTTTAGCGGGAGACACATAAGGGCATGTAGGTTGACTATAACACCAAGGGGGGTGGTGAGGGGGGGGGGGGGGTGTTTGTTTGTTCGGTGACAGCCGCCACCACAAGGGGCGTATGGGTTGGCTGTGGACAGCCGGGTACAGCCAAAAAGGGGTGCGTTTTGGTTCCGGGTCAGCCGCACCAAAACAGCCAAAAGGATGTGTTTGGTTTCGGTAATAATCACCCGAAGGGTGTGCTTGGTTTTAGGTTTAATGACCTATTTAGGGTGCGTTTGGTAGGCTGCCAAACAGCCTAGGGGACGAGGGATGCTTGTGTTGGCTGTCGAAACAGCCGAGGTGTCGGGTTAGGCTCGGGGACAGCCGGGTATAGCCATAAGGAGTGCGTTTGGTTTTGTAACACGGAAAAAGGGGGTGTCCGTTTGGTTTGTTTTTTTTTAAAACCGCACAAGGGTGCGTGTTACTGTTCATAACAGCCGTAGGGTGCGTTTGAGTGTGGTGACACCGAAAAGGGTGAGTTTGGTTTGCGCCACAAAATATATTAATTGCTTCATTTATTTGATTAACGAATTATATGTGATGAAATCTGTTTAAACTTGCGTCGTCTAGTAAAATACGATTAAATATTAAAACGGGAGTAATATAAAGCTATAAGCGATATTAGATGTAGTTTAGACGAGAATTGAACTGAAAACGGACTTTGGCGCCTTTTTATAACGGATAATTTAAATCAGAAAATAGAACGTAGGATTCGGGGTTTGAGATTTTGAAAGGTCGAATTTTGGTTTACGAAATATAACAAATTATATTTTTACGGACGTTTTGATATAAAACGGGACTTTTAAATCCAAATAACGAAGAAACTGGAGTGTAATCGAAATATATACTTTAGTAGAAAATAAGTTATTTTTAATATATATTAAAAATGGCAGATTTATTAATTAAACGATTTGAGCACTTTCGAGTCCGTTTCAGCCTTCCGGCGAAACACGAAAGTTGTTCGTAATGACGTTTTACTTTGCCGCGAGGCTTATCAGTTTTAAAACTTGAGATATAGCGGGTCAAAACTAAAGGTCAACGTAAAAGTCAACGGATATTTTAATTAATATTAATACATTATGAGTACGATTTTGAATGATAAAATAAAGTCGGTTAATATATTATTTCAATTAATTATTTTAAGAACATTGTTCGGTCCTAAAAACGAAGAGTCTAAAAATAGTAACTTTCGATAAATATTCGACATAAGTTATGATTAGACGGAAAATAGTATATATACATAAATATACTAAGGGTTAAGAAAGGTTATAAAGCCGCAAGTGATTTCTCATCACATGTAAATATGTATGTATACATATAAAAATATGGTACGATTTCGCGTAACCGATTGTACGCATGTTGGTCGTAATTATTATGTGTTATAATCTAACGACATAATTAATAGTTCGTGGTCGAGATCGTTCGCAGATTCAGTTGTGATTTAAATGGATTAATAAGATCGAGGTCTTAAATCAATGTGAGTCATAGCTCAGCTTTTTCAATCTTTTGAATGTTTATTAATCCTGCGAGGGGGATACATGCCTTGTCTTACAAATTCTTATACTAACTCCGGTTATCTTAGTAACAATGTGATTGTTTTAAGGATTTTATGAGTTTATTAGCCCCAAATGTTTTACTGGTTTTAACATAATATATTTGGGGTAGAACATGCTTGTTTGCAAATGCATTTACATGATTGATCACAAATTGGTTTAACAACTTATTGCATAGCTCGCTATGTGATACATTATTTGACATTCATTTTTGGTCACAAATGGCAACTTTAACTTTTTAAATGAATTTGTCGATACGATTTTTGATAGGCGCCTGCGGGGTCAACAATCATTACTGCCCGGGTGTTCTTGGAGGGAACACCCATGATGGGAATACATTATTTGTATCACTGCCCAAATTATGGGGTACATACAAGTCTACGTCACAGCGTCATGAACTGTAAATCACTTGGAGGTGAGCGCAATGGTTTATGAAATAGATCCTAAATTTCGGGTGTGGAACCCTGTTCGGCGAATAAGCTATCGCCGGTAACGAGAACATTATAGCGGTGATGTCCCACGCGAATGATATAAAATAGATCTATTCGGGATTGACAACCCCCGTTCGGGTGACTAGCTATCACTGGGAACGAACGTTATAACATGTCGGATTATAACGTTGGGACTATAGGGCCCCCCGACAAATACATACTTGGAACATTTTGTTCATTAAATTAACCATGCATTCTTTATAAAATCTTTGGGATAATATTGGTACTTTTGGTGACATAAAATGGGTCGTGCATATTTTATAAACATTTTACATGGTACTGTGATGACACAGTGGATAAATATATTTGTTGAAACTTACATTCATATTTAAACTAATCTATGAACTCACCAACTTTAATGTTGACACTTTTAAGCATGTTTTTCTCAGGTAAATTAGATGCTCGGATTTCTTGAAGTGCATTGGAGTCTTTACATTCAAGTTTTTCATTGTGATGCAATTATGGGACAAATGTTATATTAAATTCAGATTTTGATTAAATCAACAATGTTATTTTTCAAACGACACCTAGAGGTCGTTCTCTTGTATCTATTGTTGTGTATTATGAAGTAGCACCCCATGTGGTATTCCGCTGCGTTGTATGATTTTTGGGGGTGTTACACCATTACCCTCTGCTGTAATAATGTCCAGCACTCCTGATCCAAGCACATTGACATACGACACCATTTCATTCGAGAGCAGGTTGAAAAAGGCCTGGTTGAACTGTACTTCGTGATGACGGACTATCAGCTTGCGGATATATTCACGAAAGCATTACCACGAGAGCGGTTTGAATTTCTACTCCCGCGACTTGGTATGAAGAGTATGGCTCTGGAAACCCTTAAACGTCTTCAGGATGGAGAAAAGGAGTAAAGGATGGTCTTCCTATATCCTATGTAAATATGTAAATAGCTTAAAACTAAAAATAAAATACAAAAATATAAAACCTAGAAAAAAAATAAAAATCAGAAAATAGAAAATACCAAAAAAAGTTTTTCAAGACATGTCTTTCGTTTATCGATAACATTTATGGATCTAGAAATGTCATTCAATAATGACACGGGTCTTTAAATGAAGCTCGAACGGAAGTTCAAACTTTTCAAAACATGTCTTAATGGCTTGCAGTTATTTCAGACTGCAACCCGTTTTTCAAAATAAGGAAAGCATGTCGCCAAAAAGATGGTTGTTCCTAACAACGGGTGATTAAGCTCTCCTGGGCATGGATTACTTTATATCCATGCACCTCCGACTTAATGTATGTTTTAGTGCATTATTTCTTGATATAAAAGAAAAGTCTTCTTTCTTTAACCAAATAATTTTTATTCTATGATTCTTCAAAAATTATATGTGTTAACCACGGTGGTAAAAGTGTTGTTTGAGAATCAATCAGTTCTGGATTTCTCATAAAAACTTTACACTCAATCACAACTCTTTCAATAGAAAACGGGTCATCGATTGAGGGGGAGAGTGTTTTTCAAATTTTATGACATCAAACGGACATATTAAATCATCCTATACTTAAACAGAAACAGTTTTGTATTTAAATAGGGTTATAATTTGAAGGGGAGTTAATTAACTTTAACCCAAAAAGCCAAATGTGTCATTAGTTAGAAAGATTATGGACTTATGTGCAATTTGCTAAATGTTTCCTAACTGTAATTAGCTACAAGGACCACTTGTGCCATTTACTAATCTTATTTGACCCTAAATACTTAATACCGAAAATACAAGAAGTTTGAAATCCTAGGGACTAAATCTGCCAACTTTGAATTGCTAGGATATGGTTGTTAGGATTAGATGATTCAAGTTTGATGTTCAAATATGATCCCCATGCGCTTGTATGATCTGGTTGAATTTTCGTGTAAAAGTTGACTTTTTTAGTCAAAAATGTGATCGTTTGATGTTTGTGGTGACCTCGTATTGTTGTTAAATAATAAAGTGTATATCATACACTTGTCATGCCTTGGAAGTACTGTTTTGAAAGTTGGAATCTGCGCATATGAATGTTCTTGATTGCGTTTTGCCTATGTGATTCTTGATTGTGTCTTGCTTGAGACTCTGGATTGCGTTTTGTCCTTTCATATTCCTATTGCATCTTGAGTATACTAGATTAATCACAGGTCAAAACGCAGTCATTGCGTTTTGCTAATATACCTTACGTTTTGTTGAATTGCGTTTTGTCGGATTGCGTTTTGCCTGACTGCGACTTGTCTCTTGCGTTTTGAAGTGTCTGCATTTTGACTATTTTTATAAAATAGCCATTGCGTTTTGATTGACTGCGTTTTGTTTGTTGATTTGACTGCGTTTTGCCTGATTACATTTTAATTACTAAGTACGTGTTGAGTCTTGAGGCTTGTCCTCTGCCATTGCGTCTTGTCTAGAATACTTTAACCACTGCGTTTTGTCTAGTATTACTTGACAATTGCGATTTGTATGCATGTATCTCATTGGATGTAATTGTACAGATACAATGGCTAATGTTAATGTCAATGCTCCTGCTGAACAAGCACCTGCTATGGCACCACCCACTCGTACAGATGATCAGATCCTGCCTCGCAGCAGTTGGGTGCCTGTAGGAAAAGGCAACTGCTATTTGGATGTATAAAAGTCATAGAGCAATCCAATCTACAAGATTGCTGTGGATAATCTGAAGCACACCAACCTCTTCAGAGCTCTCACTACATCAGCTGGTGTTCCTTCCAGCTTTACAACGACAACTGAAACAACATCAACACTTCCACCACCACCACATCCACTACAACAATCAACAGTTCATCGAGATATTTGGTAGAAGGTTAAAGATCTGAAGAATCTTCAGGAATATCGAATGCTTCTTTAGTGGATGGGTCAGAGATATTGACTACCGATTAATCAAGAGAATAGAATGATTTCATCATTCCAACATTAAGGTCAATATCATCTGTTATGTAAAATACATCTTGTACATTATAAGTAGTATGGAATTAGATGTTATGTGTCAGTCTATGAATTTTTCATGAGTTTCTCGTAAACTCCAAATCATTTATAAATTCATCATAACTGACACTAACAGAATTCCTCATTAATTAAAGGGGAGCATATATAGGTTCCATTATCGGCTTGTATTTAATCAGTCCACATTTTCTCCCAAATTTTCTAACATATTTAAATCAATTGAGATCCTAAATCTCAAAGGGTTTTGAAATATTGATCGAGAGGGAGAGAATGTGAGTTTAAAAATCTTAAATCTGATAGAAAATGTGATCTATTAAGACTCAAACAAGTACTCCTCCCTCATGTGCCAAACAATTTCGAATATCGATGCACAATGTTTAAGGGGAGCAGTTTCATGAATCAAACAATCGAAGGTACTAAAATTAATGCTTTGATTTTACATCACTCAAACCTTGATTGATTTTCAAATGGTTTTATGGCGAAGAGAACAGTACCAAAAGACCGACCCTGTATTTACTTTATCAGAGTTATAAGGATGGTATGTTAGGTACACTGTTCCCATTATCCGCCATGAGCCAAGGGATCTACCTAGGACGATCCACTAGTTAGTGTAGTAGAAGTCCTTAGGATATTATTAACAAAAAAGTTATAGTGACAATAAGGAATAGTGCGGGAACTAAATAAGATGGAGCTAGTACTGAACATACCAACAAGGTACTATGTAATGAATTCTCGTATGCACTGAAGGGGTTTTGAAAATGAAAAAGAAATGTTAAGATAAAGGGTGAAAATGAAAGCACACCTCCTTAAACATTAAGGCAGAAACCGTGGCCCCTTGACCTGGCCTAGACATAGGAGTCAAATCACATGGTTGATTTCTGACATTGAAGACAAGTATCATGGACCTAGTGATACGCTGTACAACCCTCCCTAGCCACTCAAGATCCCTCAAAGGATTTTGGTTTCATTTCTCACGGAGATCAATACATTTCTATCGTCTCTCTTACTCCAAGTTAGAGGATATTGAAAAGGTGGCAGTCTGCTCTAGCCTCCGACTACTAAAAACCAAAAGTGCACTATTGAGTCTAGAGCCAAGAGATCATCAATAAATCTCGTTAGGACACTATTCCAATATACTTGTGTTTCACACACTGTGACAACAAGGATTATCTTAAGAGTCCTACGCATTATCCTTATGATATTGCCAGAACATCCGAGTGATACGAAAGTATTTACAGTGAAGATGGAAATCCTGCTAGAGCCAACATCAAACAAGCTCTAGGTAGGTGACTTGTGAGATCCTTAATGGATCTAACTTGTGACACTGGGCATCAATTTGGTCCAGATTATGAACTGACGGATAATGAATTTTGATAAAAGCTTAAAACTCTTAATGTGTTATAAAAACACTTTTATTAGTGACACGTCGATTGATTTTTAAATCAATTTTCTCTTCAATCGGTGAGATAGTAACTCACTGATTCACTCTTACCTTTTTATTAGCAGCAATACTATTAGTGATGTAGCCTGCTTTGAGGTGTCCTGTAAAGAGATACTAGTAAGTACAGTAAATCTAATGCACATGCGTTAAAGGATCTAACACTTTGAGCTGGAAACCCTGTCAAGGAGGTTCTCATAATGAATCTACCTGATCACAGGTACAATATTTATACTGTAAAACGGTCCTCACGGAACCAGAGGTTAATGCAACCGAACTTTGACGAATGAGAAAGCCATATTCGTCACCAAGCTTTATTGCTAACTGTTTTATTTCAGGATTACATAAAGATGGAGATGCAGAAACCTCGTTCCAGCAGAGTCAAGTTCATAGCCACATGCTTATACTCAAGACTCAATGACTTTATAACATCAAGAAAGAATGACCCAAAGCTTCCGCAAACTCTGATATCAACTTCTTCTTCAGTATGTCAAAGAGATGAAGTTATGTATTGATGAAGAAGTACGAATATAAAGTCAAGCTTTCAAGATTGCAACAAGTATGAGCATGTCGGCCTGAAAGTCACAAGCATACAAGATGGCAAAAGATCACAAGATGATGATTAGATATTTACTGTGGCTGATGATTTCAAAGAAAGCTCAAAGATCACACAAGTTAAAGGAATTATGATCAAAGATCACTACTTGGCGTACAAAGATAGTACTTGAAGAATCAAAGACTACGAGCCAGATTCAAAGATCAACTCATAGAATGCTAGGATTTAATTTGTATGTTCCAGGGTGACCTCCCTTTGGGAGAGATTATTAGGATTATGAAAAAAGACTCGGTCACCCCGTGTATCGTTTAGCATAGCATTGCTCGTAGTCCGGTAGTTATCGTAATACTTATGGAATTGGGCCAGGTCTTTTACCCATATGTAAGCTCACTCTATAGCCCATTTGGGGCATCCAAACTCTTTGTATTTAAGCCTCCTTCCAGCCATGGGAGGGGGTGGGTTGTTCATTTCATAATACACACACATAAGGTGTAGTTTCTCTTACTATAAATCTCACTTTCTCTCTTTAAGATAAATTGGCCAACCCATAGATCATTCATAGTGTTATGATATCCAATATACTACAAATTCTATCTCTGTGTATGGGTTAGACTCGAAAACAAATAAATCCTAAACTGTCCAGGGATCGATACGCCGTATCAGGTAAACCTGAATACGCCGTATAGAAATCTGGACAAAAATCCTAAGTACGTGTCAGTCGAGTAATACGTTGTATTCATATAATGAATACGCCATATAGACTGAACTGACAATAATGTTTTAAAATGCATAAAAATTAAGACTGGATAACGTCCAGGTGACCGATACGCCGTATGGCTTTTAGACCGATACGCCGTATAGACACCTGGGAAGACAGACTCGATAAACAGTAAAAATAAATCTGGGTTGTCTCCCGGTGAGTACTTTTCTTTCAGCTAGTCTTTAAGTTAGACTTTTTCTTCAGTTTTCACACTCTCTTACAACTCTCCCCTCGTGAATGCTCGTGTTTCCGAATTTGATGCATGAGTCCATAAAATGTGAAAGAGCTACATTGCTGAACTTACTGCCAGGCTTGATTCTATCATACACAAATAAATAAAAAAGAATCAAATCAAACTATAAATCAAAAGATAACATGTTTGAAGTTCAGATACATCATGACATAAACTAAATGTACTCAAGATAGAGATCAAAAGGTGGAGGGGAGAGAGATTAAGGGTTGGGCTGGTTGTCAGTATCTGGAGGTGCCGAGGTGCTGGCTCCATCGGTCCTATGTTTGACCATGCGCCTCTCTTAAGAGGTATAGGTCTCAGAATAGCTCGTGTAATGTATCCCGCCCCTATCCATCAATGACGTCAGGCTAGAAACCGCCCATGTCAAACGGGAGAAATTATGGGCCATAACATCTAATAACTCTCTCTGCTCAGCCACCTGTTCTCGGATCACATGAACATCCTCCTCTAACCTGAGCACCCTCTGCTACATAGATCTAGGATGGGGAGGTGCCTGTGGTGCCTATACTGGTGCTGGAGCAGCCTGAGCAGCTGTGTCATCATCTGGAGCACCCTCAGCGCCCTTTGGAGGACCAGCCACAGCACCAGGATGCCTCTCAGGTCCTGGGCTACCCAAGCCCAAGTGTCATCAACCTCCTGGCAGATCTACAGTCTCACTATCTTAGCTATATCAATAACAGGGAGCTCTGAGGTAATCATTGTCAATCCTTGAAGTAGCAGCTCTATGAGGAGTCCAAAGTGAGCAGCAAGGCGAGCAACAAACTGTCCTCCGGATATCAATGCCCCCTGCTTCCATCCGAAAGTAAACCTCCTCAAATACTGGGACAAAAGATAAGGGACGTTGACCGAGCTAATGTCCATCCCCCTAAGGTAGAACAAATCGATCACGGTCACCTTCTCAGGTGCCTGACTCCTCCCAGCAATACTACACGCTATCAACCTGTGACACAACCTAAGAATCGGATCCCTAATAGCCGTGTAGTAAGGGGCGGACCTAAGGAAGTCCCCAACAGACGAGATCGCTCTCCAATAATCATCAAGATCCCCCTTATCGGGGGTCTCCCTAGCACTGTCAGTCCAATAGACCCCAAACCAGGAGTCTCCATCTCCTGAGCAGTGTGTAATCCCATGGCCAAGATAAACTCCCACTAACTCATATGTCGCCTAACTCTACCCAACTGAAACTGAAGCGCCCCAGCGGTGTCTAGCTCAAGAACTAAGTCTCCAACCCTAAAAGTGCTGAAAAACTCAAGGATGTACTCCCGAACTAACGTTCCTATAATATCAAACAATCACCTCCAACTCCTGCTAGAAAACACAATAACCCCCTGAGCATCCCTATGCTCCATAATCATCCTCTCAGTCAACCTCTCAGCCATCAAGTCGGGTAATCCCCCAAAATCTAATACCGGCATCCTGTGTACCCTCCTCCTGAATATCCTACCCAACCTCCCATCAAAATCACCAATGTCTGCCTCATTGTACCCTAGACCCTTAAACCTGAGGTGAGGATATCTCTGATCTCTAGGTGGAAGAGCCATATCTGCGAATTGAAACAGGGTTAGTATACAGATAAAAATGATGTTCCTGATTTTTAGACTAATATGGCATATGGTTAATTTGATACGCCGTATAGGGGTTGGTCGGATACCCCGTATCAGTGTCAATACGGAGTATTGGATCCATGAGAGTGGGTAGATACGTCGTATTTGGTTATTGATATGTCGTATTGAAAATGGGGGTAAAAGTCGAAAAGGCATAATACGTCGTATCCACATAAACGAATACGTCATATTAGTTTTGAATTTTAGGGTAAAAATTGGTCAATACGTCGTATTCGTTTATGTGGATACGCCGTATTGGACCTGCAGTAGAAAATGAAATGGGTTTCCCATACTTACCCGTCTGACCAAAATCTATCAAAACACATAACCCTTTCAAACTAGTCTTTAGTGGGATAATGGGGGTCGTGCAATCGTTTTGGCAAGCCCTAAATCGAAATCCTTAACCTACATCCTAAACCCTAATTGAGAATCAAAATCGAAAGTCTAAAAGGGAGAGAAGATTATTCATTACCTCAATTAGTAGCTAGAAAAAGAGATTGAACGGAGTTTGGAATTGGTCTTCGAAGTTTCGAGCACGGTAAAAATTGATTTTTAGGGTGAATATTTTTTATGTAAAAATTGATCTGGCGTATTAGTTGGGCTTTTATACCCAAACTGGATACGCCGTATTGGTTTTCTCCCAATACGTCATATTCGGTAAAAACGTTGACTTTATCAACACTGGTTAAAAACAATGGATACTCCGTATTGATCTCTGTCAATACGTCGTATCCTTTCTTAGAGACCAATTCCCTTAATATCTATCAAAGAAAAACGTACCTTGACCCCCACAAACATCTTGTGTAGATACTATCCTTATAAAATAGCTTAGGGTCGAAGGGAATGACAAATGGCACACATAGATTTTTAATCAGAAAAATTAAGCGGGTTCCTTGCAATAGATAAACTTGAACAAAAGTAGTAGTGGTTATAATAAGGCAGTATTTGAAACTTGGTTTATCTTGCACATAATGGTTTGTTATAACGATTTCATGCTTATCATTCCAAGATTTACAAATACTAATGCTAACTACCTCGCTCAATGTTTTAATAGGAGTTTCAATCGAAATTGCTTCATTCTTTGTTTCCAAATCATCAACATTAGAACTTGATTCTAAGTTGTTGAATTGATCATCATTGACTGAATCTGGTTTAGAATTGCTTATTGGTATTAATTTGTATGAAAACGAGTTTTTGTCATATGCAAAAGTGTAGTCTTCATCATCATATTCATCAAATGATATCTTAAAGTCGAAGTCAAGATTTTTAACAATCGGGGAACTTACAGTGGGTTTTGGTTGAGATTCTAGTTTTGATACCGGAGTCTCATTAAAGACAATAGCAGGGAACTCTGATTTGAAATCCCTGAAATAATCGATATCATCAAAATAATTTACCTTACCATAAGTAGCCGATCTCCAATCAAAGCTTTGGCCACGCTTTTGAGTTTTTTCTTCTTCAAGCCTAATGTACTCTTCCATAGGGAGGTCGGAGTCATCCATGATGCCCTGACTGAAAAACACTAGACTAAAAGTAACTTGAACGTAGAGAAACAATTAACAAGGCAATTAAACTAAAAATAAACTAAACTAAACACATGAAATTTAAACTAATCTAAACTATGCTAACTAAAATACCTAATAAAAATAAGGATTAAACAATTTCACTCCCCAGCAACGGCGCCAAAAACTTGATGTGTTCGTTGTAGCTTGGTATTTAATGTATCAAGTTTTACAATTTATATTTTGCCGACTTAACTTGAAACAACACTTTCACGAGCAGTGTACCCGATCAGTTGTAGCTTTGTTGGTAAGTAGGGTGTCGATCACTAAGAGTGAGAACTTTAATCCTAAAATCTATCAGTATTTTAATTATTTATCCTAATCCTAAATTAACCTATTCTATTATAAACATAACCTAAATTTATCCTAATGTAAAGAAGGGGGTTTTCCGGCCTGAGAGACTGGCATAAGGTTTAGTTTGGTTTGAGCAAGGGTAAAATAGAGTAACACACACAAGCAGACAATAAGGAGATGGAGGAGCGGTCAAGCCTAATGTAAGGAAAACGTATTAACTATATTCAATCCAACTCAAATGCAGGTTTGTTTATTAATCATGCAATGATTGTTTTAACTTGTTGCTGTTTATATCATTAGCAAGGTTTATGCAAGACTTCTTCTTAAACGTTATTCACTAATCCTGTCACAATCATTGAATTCATCATTAAGTATACATCCGTCAATTATAATCTATCTTAGGGTTTTGGTAGTGGTGCGCCTACTAAACCCTAGCTCACAGAGACTTTACCCACGTATTGCTTAATGGCTCTTTATATGCCGGGAGGTCACTGCTCCTAATCTATACCCAAGGAATCAGAACGTTACTTGTTGAATTATCTAGGGTCACCTGCTAGTCAACTTGTTCAAAACTCCTAAGGGATAGACAGCACATCATTGCGTGTTCCTACATTTGTCCAGCTATATAAATTACTGATATGGAGAGCTACCCCAGCATCTAGCTAGCTCTATATTTTGTATTCCTAGACCCAGTTGAATAGAAGGTCGCATATTTAAGCACATAAACAAGTATAAATTGATAAACATAATTAACATTCAACAAGCAAGGGACAATCTAATTAAACAAACCAAACATTTAAATCTTCATAAACATGGCTAATACCCAAAGGGTATTAGCCTTTAATCATAGTAACCAATACAAGTATAATACACGAATGACCAAGGTAAACTAACCGAGTTAAACGAATGATACCAAAAACCAAACGTGTAAATAGAGTATAAGAGATTACAAGACTTTTCCTATGGATTGAATGGCGTTGCAAGACCCTGGTGGCTCCTCTTTTCTTCCTAATGTCGAACTTGGTGGTTACTGATTCGTTCAGCCTTCAATGGCCTCCATTGCTTACCCCTAATTCGAGTTTTAGGGTTTGTATTTATAGCCTTCTGAAATTATCCTGATACGCCATATTGAGTAAGTAGATAAGACGTATTGGAGGTTTCTTGGAGTGGGGACCACGATTATTATATTCCAGAATATTCCTTGAGTTGATCTTCGATACGGCGTATGAGGATACCTGGATACCGGCTTATAGCTTTGTGTCCTTCGGGTTTTTGTGAAGTTCAGTCGCTGATACGCGTATCTCTTGAGGAACGGCGTATAGATTGTTAGAATAGTAGATTTCCTGATTTATTCGTTTAAGCTCCAAAATACGCGCCTTTTAGTAATTCTTTACCAAATGCTCCATATTTACTGCAAATGACTATTTTGAACGATTAAGTACCAATTCATGCATAAAATATGTAAAATGAGCAATTTATATGGAATAAATGATGCAATAAAATAGACGTTATTTGATGTCATCATAGCACATAACATATAATAGCCAAGTAAAAGTCAATGCACAAAGTAAACACATAATCATAGCAATCTAAATCATTTTATAACACTTTACATAATTTCCATCCCAAGTTTAAAACATAGTAAAAAGTGGGACTATGTAACTCACCTGAATGCTCAAATGCAGCTTCCAAATCTTAACGCGCAACTATACAAATAAATAAACACGGTTACACGCGACCAAGCTAAAAGTTCTAGTCCATGTAACACATATATGATAGATGTCTAAGGGTTTGATTAACTTTTGTTTACTCGTTTCCAACTTTTGTTTACTCGTTTCTAATTCTGTTTTATCAGTTAGTGTTGAAACAAATTGGCATATTAGTTTTGAAAGCAAAATGGGCTTGGCCCAACTGTTTTGTTAAAACAGTGTTGGTAATTCGGATTTTATAAAAAAAAGTTTACTATTTTCATTTTTTTTAAAGAAAAAAAAAAGGTTTAGAAATTAGTTTAAAAAGTTTGATTTAGTTTATTAATATTTGTCTCAACCTTGTTTGTTTTGTGATGACGATTTCGGTTCAACACTATGGCGTGGAGCTTAAGGGTTTAATAAGCTAGATAGAATATTCTAAGTTTGACAAACTTGAGTATTTTCTTTGGTTTATTAGATCGGGTGGTTATAATCTATTTGGTTTCGGAATTCGAGTTCTACTTCTTATCTCTTTTCAATACTTAGTTTATCATATATTTTGTAATGTGATGTACTAGTTGTTCATACACCTTGTGATGAACTTGTTGCTAAGCATGTGATGCATCGATATAGATTACATTTTTTTGTTTTGTTATTGTTCAAAATATGTTATATATAAAGTGTTTAGATCCGAAAAATAAAAAATGTGTTTTTATTAGTTAAAATGGATTATCGTAGGCGTGATGCAACTGTTATGAAATGCTCTTGTGCTTTTTCCTCCGGCTTAATCTCATATCGTTAATCGTACTATATGTTGTTACTAGCTGCATTTAGATTAGTTACTTGTTTATTTTCACCTTGAACAAATATATATAATTTTAAGGTTAGCTATTTGTTTTTATGTATTAGCAATGTATCTTGGAACATTGAAATTTGTTCTTTAGCAGCAAAACGTTAATTTTAAGGTCACTTAACCAACTAGCTTTGCTTAGTGCTCTCACTGGCCATTTATATTTTCTATCCTCATAGCTCAGAAATGAACATCATCAGTACCTTGCAAAAGTTATAAGTTTGTGATGTTATTTGTACTAAATAAATGAAAAATATGAATTTGTGTTCGTCTCCCATTTATTAGTCTAATAATATTTGACTGAGCTTCGCTGAAATAACTTCTCTTTAGCTAACTAAAGGGGGGTTTGGGACTTTTTTGTACCTGACCCGCATAGTTTCCTTGGCTAAGATGGCCAAAGAAGTAATGAAAACAAACAAATGATTTGAATTTTTTGCACAAGACCTATGTTAACAGGCCTGCAGAAGAAAAGAATTTCTTCTTGTTAAATAACTTTGTTAAACAATTGTAGAAATGGGTTACCTTTTTCGCCCCTAGTCACACTTTAAGAAAGATTGTTTTGAACTGTGCCATTTGATCTGAATTTAAATTTGTTTTTTGACCCATGTGTGTTTTGACTCTTTACTCGTGCCACCTTTACAAAAATCTCCCCCTATATTGTTCATTTTCTTTTCAAATAGAGTCATAACTACTCCATACTCATGAACATGTACACCAAGTGTTTGATAATATGCCTACCTTATATTTTATAACTATGATGCACTAATCTCGTACTGTGATGCACTAGTTTTGTACTGTGATGCACTAGTTTCGTACTGTGATGCACTGGTTTTGTATTGTGATGCACTAGTTTCGTACTGTGATGCACTAGTTGTTCATACATATTGTGATAATCTTGTTACTAAAATTGTGACTCACTGCTATAGATATGTGATATTAAATATGTGTCTAATTTTTAGTTGACCTAATTTGATGCATTGTTCTAATTCATTGATGCAATAAGTTTTGTTTATTTTTAGTTTAGTGAGTCGACTTTGACATAACTTTTAGATTTGTTATGTTCATTATTATGTTTTTTTCTTCTAATTTTTAATTGATATAGTTTATTTAAAATATTTATCTTGTAGTTGTATAAGGTTTTATTAGTTTACGCATAATCTAGTTTTGTGTATCCTATGTGCTTGATATAAAATGTGATGCATTTGATTTAAAACATTGATGCAGTAGTTGTATAATGCTCTATTAGGTAGTTCATATTTTAGTTTTTATCTTTCCTATAGTGTTTCTTTAAGACCTGTAATAAGTAACGTCATATATTGATCCTATAACTTTTCCTTTCAACTGCTAATATTATAACATACATCAAATTCACTTGCAGTTTGTGAAATTGGATCCGAGAAGTCAAATATCTCTTTAAAGGTATGTCTAATGATTAGTTATCTTATATTTGAGTTTTGGTTGCTCATGTATGTACTAACTGATTAGTTATTGTCTACAATACTCTATTTTTTCTTTTAAAATAGAGGCAAAAATTGATTCATAATAGTAGACGACCTGCGTCAAACTAGTTTGAGATTGATCACATTAGATCCATTTTGAGCAACCAGTTTTCACTCAACCAGTAGCCATTGTTATCACTCGGCCCTAATTTCCAATCATTGTGTGTTTTATGATCTTGAACATGTCTACTTGAATTAAAGGTGAATTTAGAAAATTTTATTTTAGATCTGGTATTCTATATGTATTGTATTTTTTTGCTGATTTTTTTGTAAGCTCACTACCTTTGGCTTTTATTAGCTTTTTATAGTATTATAAAGTCACCATAAGTTAGAATAAGCTAATAAGTCCATATATAGGCTTAAATTCTTAAAAACGAATAAGATGAGCCAAATAAGCTCAGAAATAGGCTGAAATAAACTCCCCGTAAGTAAAATATAAGATAGATAGAATTGTATATTACGTGCTTATTAGTTATGAGTCAGAAATATATGAGACTAAGAATAGATGTATATGCGTATGCTAATTACAAGACTAACCAAACTAATAACAAGCTTTAAATTGCAACAGGAGGGAGAAATGAGTCAATTATAAGTGATCTCTTTCATCATCTGCGAAATGAAGACTGACACACCTTCCTCCATCTATGTTGATTATGTTTTTTTATGACGTTTCAAGTTGGCATATCAATTGGTTGGTGATATAATACTTACTAAGATGTAATGTGAATGTTTTTTGCTTAGGGAAAAGTAGGCACCAAGTCCATCAGCCTTTTTAATGTTGTAGAACAATAATATGATACAGTATAATTTAAAAATAATTACAACATTGTGATGTAGTATATTTATACATTTTGATGCAGTAAATTTACATCATTGTAACGCACTTGACATACACATTATGATGCACCAATTGTATACACTACAATGCACCAGTTATATAAACTGTGATGCACTAGTATTTTTAGTGATACACAATTTATAATTAGTAGTGTATAGATATTAAATCATTACATAAAATACATGTTTTCGGTTCTAAGATGTATAACATTTATTACCAAACATCAATACAATAATATCTTACTATTTATGAAATATACTAAGTATCTTTCTGTTTTATGAATAATAATTATTGTATTATGTTATTTCTTTAGTTTATTATGATGCAGTAAAATATATACATATTGATGCGATAGTATTTACATTGTGATGCAGTAAAATATTCATTGTGATGCAGTAAAACTATACTATGATGCTGTAAAGTATTATTTTTAAGCAGAAAAATTATATTGTGATTTAGCAGTAAGTATGATAACAGTGTGATGCAGTAACATATTAACATTGTGATGCAGTGTGATTTTATTTTTATTTAGAAGTATGATAACATTGAGTAGCAACGGTATGTATAACATTGGGGTATAGTAAATTAACATTGTGATGCAGTAAATTAACATTGTGATGCAATAAAATTATATTGTGATTCAGAAGTATGATAACACTGTGATGGAGTAATCTGGTAACCTTTTAATGTAGTAGAACAATAATATGATACAGTATAATTTAAAAATAATTACAACATTGTGATGTAGTAGATTTATACATTTTGATGCAGAAAATTTACATCATTGTAACGCACTTGACATACACATTATGATGCACCAATTGTATACACTACAATGCACCAGTTATATAAACTGTGACGCACTAGTATTTTTAGTGATACACAATTTATAATTTAGTTCATCTAGATATCAACTATAATCAAAACGAGTTAATATTACACAAACAATTTCATCATTAAGATATACAATACTTAGTATTAAACATTTGGTAATCCATAGTATTACATCCAATAGAATAAAAAACATTTTTTTAATTGATTTACATGTATCATCCGAGAATTCTTGTTACGCGTTCAATAATCCTTTGTACCATTTAGTCTTTCAATTTAAGTGTATCATTTGGTATTAAAGGATTGGAATCTCTTATTTGCAACTTGTTGTATGCCTATGCGCATGCTAATACTTTTGCCTTTTTCTTATTCATGCTTGTAAGAATCATATTTGTCGTGTACTTTGCTCGCAACATGTCAATTTGTCCTCTTTGACTCGCGTCTTCTTTCTTTAACTCTTCCTCAAAAATACAACGACCCTTGCGGTAAACATATCATTCAAGCTTGGGAGTTTATTCCTCGTCAAGTAGTCAACATACATGTTTATCTGTGATAATTTATAATAGGATAGTAAATATATATTGTTTTCGTTGTGATGCTTTAATTATAACACTATGATGCAGTAAAAATATCAACTTACCATATCAACTGCATATTCATCCTATCTTAGTTTGCTATTTTCGTTTTTTCATTTTACCTGTGTGTGTGTGTGTATAAAACGCGCACATTATGGTGTAAATCAACCGCATCCACTTCTCTGTCGCACATCAACTTTGTCTTTCACTGCTGTTCTCCCTCATCACTCTCCTTCCCCGCCACCTCTCCTCCACTATTTAAAAAATAGTGCATTAAACCAAACAACAAACATCAAAGATTTTCAAAACATGTAGTCTAACTACATGTAGCCTAACTAAACTGCATACGCTACAAGTGATCAGCTACTGCATCACAATCCAAAACCAGGTGCATCGTCCATACACTATAGCATACAAACATATTTTAGCACATTGTGATGCAGTAGAATAATTTGGTGCATGAATATTTAAATAATCCTTCTACATCAGAAATTTAATGAACCTACAACACCAACTACACTATACATGCAAATAAACCTATTGTGTTAGTATCGATTTCAAGTGCATTGCACAAAAACCCAAGCATACAAACATATTTACATCCATAACGCAACCTATGCTTAGCCTAATTCAGCCTTTACACAATAATTGACCACCTACTCCATCTCAGTTTAAGTTCGACTTCATCACACAAAGAACCAAGCATACAAACACAGTAAAAATCAACTAGATCAACAACATCATCCTTTTAAATAAACCTACTGCATCACTTTCATTAGATCAATTGCATCATTCTTTTAAATACATACACAAACATTTTTCGACAAATCAAACACCCCACAAGTATAGTAATCTAACATAGCATTATATACCACAGACAAATGCCTAGTGCATTACTTCATTAGACCAAATGCATTATTAGCACACAAACACACAAGCATACACTTTTCGACAACTAAAACGCTCTACGCGTAAATTAACCTAGACGCATACGCCACATACTATTCCCTACTGCATCAATTCATTACAACAAATACATTAATAGCACACAAACACACACACATAAACATTTTGACAACTAAAATGCTTTGTGCTTAAACTAACCTAGACTCATGCGCCACAAATAAGTCCCTGCTGCATCACTTCAATACAACTACTACATTAAGCATTCAAACACACACATACTCTTTTTGGCACATAAAACACACTTCGTGTGACCTAATTTAACCGCATATGCAACTAACATCCACCTATTGCATCACTTCATTACAACAACTGCATTAATCATTTAAACATAGACATACACAAAACTTTCCAGCAAATAAAATTCACTTAGCCTAAGCTAATTTAACTTCATAACAACTAACATCTACCTACTGCAATACTTTAATACAACAATTGCATTAATATTTCAAACACATAAAACAAACTTTGCAGCACATAAAACTCATTTAGATTAAGGTACTGTAACCTTAAATGACACAAACAATAACCTATTGCATCACTTAAATACAAAAATTGCATAACACACAAAATATAACCAAAAGAATATTGATAATTTTCTTAAAGATCCTAAAGAATCATCCAGTAGCCTTCGACACATATTCAGTAACCGTTTTTTACAAATCTTCTTTAATTTGTATTTATCATCTACTAGAGTTTGAATGCTTTGATCGCAGCTTTATATATGCATGAGCGTCTACCAATATCTTTGCTGAATTCTAATTAAATCTGAAAAGAATGATCTTTGTTGTATATTTGACGTAAAATGGCTAGATTTGTTTTTTTCTCACATACGCCCCTATCAACTCTTATATGCAACAAGTGAGGAGCTATTGCATCAAAGTTCAATCCCAAGTGTATCATACATACAACCTAGTAGACAAAAACATTTCCACTCATAATACAACAACCATATACATGACAACTAAACACGTACTACATCAGAGTTCTAATCTAAGTGTATTGTACATATTTCCATGCATGTAAACACATTTCCGCATAATACAACCTACATGCTAGTGAAGTCTGCCTTACACTTGATAATGAGCAACTATTGCATCATAGTTCAAAACTGAAGGAATCACAAATACCACCAAGCAAAGAAACACATTACATAATACAAAGAACATGTAGCCTAATTCTCCTTACATACGATAATTGATCGGCTACTGCATCACATTTTAAAAGTTAATGCATAGATCATACAACCAATCAAACAAACACATTTCAACACATAATACAACATATTCATATCCTAGTTCAACCTTATGCACAACAAGTGTGCAACTATGACATCACATTTCAAAACTAAGTGCATCAATCATACAACAAAGCAAACAAACACATTTTGATACATAAAGCAACCTACTCGTAACCTAATTTAGTTATATATGCGACAACTAACACCACCCGCATCACAGTTTAAAACCAAGTGCATGATACATACAAACAAGAAAACAAAAACATTTACATACACAATACAACCTATGGTAACCTAATTTAACCATATAAGCGACAACTAACAACCTATTGCATCCTAGGTCAAAACCAAGTGCGTCCTTCAAACAACAAAGTAGACAAACACATTTCAACACATAGTGAAACCTGCACGTAACCTAAGTCAGTCATATATATGACAACTGCAGACGTACTTCATCACAGTTCAGAAGCAAGTGTATCATACATACAATCAGGAAAACAAGCACATTCCCGCACATAATATAAATTACACGTACCCTATATCAGACATATACATGACAACTAAACACTTAGTGCATCAAAGTTCAAAATTAAATGCATTATACGTACAACCAAGAAAACAAACACTTTCTGACACATAATGCAACCTACATGTAACCTTATTTAGCAATATACATGACAAATACACACAGTCTTTAACATATTTAAGAGTCTAATTCATCATATTAAAAAAACAAACTTAAATTGATAAAAACAAGTATTTAGAAAACCAAAGCTAACAAAAAAGATGCAATAACAAAACTAAGGTTCATAAATCAACTTACAAGGTCGTTTAATATGTAGTAGATTCGTCTTATGAGGAGTTTTAACTAGATGGAGGTCATTCTTCATCATAAGTTTAAAGCTTTTCAAATTCGTCTTCACCATTGATTTGATGTAGTTAGATGATCTGATGAGATGAAGTAACTGATATACTAAGAGGATATGATGTTGATTTTTGATTTTGGTTAATGAATCATGGTTGAATTGTTTAAGAGAGAATGAGTGTGTGAGAAAAAAGTGTGTGAAAATTACTGGGTAGTTTCTCAGATCGTAAAGTAACGACATCGTTTGATATGTCGGGGTATGTTTTATAGCTACAAACTTGCCTATCAAGTTTTCCATATTACAATAATGACCTCCCGATATTTAATCTTGTAAATCTAATCCAATGGTTGAGATGGCTTCTCATCCTTTTTATTTTAAGGCGCTTCTCATTGTATCCCCACCCTATACATACATACACACACACACACACACACACACACACACACACACACACACACACACACACATATATATATATATATATATATATATATATATATATATATATATATATATATATATATATATATATATATATATATATATATATATATATCAGACATATACACGACAACTAAACACTTAGTGCATCACAGTTCAAAATTAAATGCATTATACGTACAACCAAGAAAACAAACACTTTCTGACACATAATGCAACCTACATGTAACCTTATTTAGCAATATACATGACAACCACACACCTAATTCATCACATTTCAATCTCAAGTTTATCTCATATACATCTAGGCATACATACACATTTTTTCACATAACATAATCTAGTTTTAAACCTACTGCATCTTATACAAGACAAATGAGAAACTACTACATTACTGTTCAAAATCAGGTGCATCTCACATGATTTACTCTTTAAGATATCAGGTATGACCAGTAAAAACTCAACGTATTTTGGTGTTTTGCTCATGCCATGTAGTCAATAAATGAGTTTATCTATAAAAATATTAAAATTTTAAATGTGATGCACTAGATTTAACACTGTGATGCAATAAAAGATCATTATATAAATGTGATGCACTAGATTTAACACTATGATGCATCAATCCTTCAAACACATACATTTTTCCTTGCACCAACTGAATCAATTATTCAAACACACACATAAACAAATATTTCTGATAATAAAAATTTGCATCTAACCTAATTTAATTTCTTATATCTCCATCCACAACAAAACACCCTCCATAACACAACACTTCCCACACCAACAACATCAACAATTAAAACACACATACAAACATATTCTGACACTTCAAAGAACTAAATAAGTAACATAATTTATATTTATATCCCATATACTAGTCACCTACTACATCAATTCCTTACACCACCTGCATCAATCATTCAAACACACATACACACACTTTTCGACGCTTAAAACACTACGCGCCTAGCTTAATCTAGCTTTATATGCCCCATACAAGAACCTCGTGCATCACTTCATTACACCAACTGCATCAAGCATGCAATCACACATACACGCACACTTTTTCATACATAAAACACCTTGTGCGTAACCTAATTTAGAATTATACACCATAGACAAGATCTTACTACATCACTGCATTACACCGACTGCATCAAGCATACAAGGACATACAAATACTTTTCAAAACATAAAACATAATGCATGTAAACTAATGTAACCTCATATGCCACAAACATGTAGCTACTACATCACTTCAATACACCAAATGCATTAAGCATACAAAAATACACAAAAATACTTATTGGCTGAGCATAAACTAATCTAGAAAGTACGTACTCCATCACATCAATACACCAATTGCATTAAGCATACAAACATAAACAAGGACACTTTTCGGCATATAAAACATACTGTGCATAAACTAATCTAACCTCATATAACGCAACCTATACCTAACCTATTACATCCTTATACGTGGAAACTAAACACCTATTGCATTAGAATTTAGAGTCAAGTGTATCAAACAAACAATCAAGCATAAAAAATCACTTTCACACATAACTTAAACTACATTTAACATAACATATGCACATACGTGACAACTTAAAACCTATTGCATCTCAGTTCAAATACAAGTGCATCAAACAAACTACCAAGCATACAAACATATTTACACACATAACCTACTTCATCACAGTTCATAAGCAAGTGCATAGCACAAACAACTAAACATACAAACACATTTATGCACATAACACAACCTAAGCTTAACCTAATACACCCTTATACATGAAAACTGAAACCTAGTGCATTATAGTACAAAATCATGTGCATTGCACAAATAACAAAACATACAAACACAAACACCCTACTGTATCACAACTAAAATAAAAACCTACTGCATCATAATATGAAATACAACTGCATCAACATACAAAACAATTGCACCACAATGTAACTTTAGCGCATCACAGTTATAAACTTTCGTTGAAACATTTTATCAAACACCTTCTATGCAACTTTTGTAAACACATTTTATATTTATTTTTTGCTACTTTCTTTTCCAGATCTATAAGAAAACATACAAATACACACAGTCTTTAACATATTTAAGAGTCTACTTCATCATATTAAAAAAACAAACTTAAATTGATAAAAACAAGTTTTTAGCAAACCAAAGCTAACAAAAAAGATGCAATAACAAAACTAAGGTTCATAAATCAACTTACAAGGTCGTTTAATATGTAGTAGATTCGTCTTATAAGGAGTTTTAACTAGATGGAGGTCATTCTTCATCATAAGTTTAAAGCTTTTCAAATTCGTCTTCACCATTGATTTGATGTAGTTAGATGATCTGATGAGATGAAGTAACTGATATACTAAGAGGATATGATGTTGATTTTTGATTTTGGTTAATGAATCATGGTTGAATCGTTTAAGAGAGAATGAGTGTGTGAGAAAAAAGTGTGTGAAAATTACTGGGTAGTTTCTCAGATCGTAAAGTAACGGCATCGTTTGATATGTCGGGGTATGTTTCTATTGCTACAGCTTTGCCCCTCAAGTTTCCATTATTTACAATAATGACACTCCGCGTTTTTGATCTTGTAAATCTAATCCAATGGTTGAGATGGCTTCTCATCCTTTTTATTTTAAGGGGCTTCTCATTGTATCCCCACCCTATATATATATATATATATATATATATATATGTATATATGTATATATATATGTATATATGTATATATATATATATGTATATATGTATATATGTATATGTATATATGTATATGTATATGTATATATATATATATATATGTATATA
>BQNB010016176.1:31101-68717 GCA_026074375.1 Tanacetum coccineum
ATAATGTCGAATCATACATGAATTGTTTGGATACAAAATGACCACAAATGATCTTAGTACATAAAATGGGAATACGTCCTAGAGTCTATTAGCTGGGAATTACCCATAAAGCTTAATAGACTATACATGATAACTAGGAATGAAAAGTACAACTAACAGCTACTACCAGTATCCTCCACCGTATCAATCCGAGCTCTAGCCTCTAGCACTTGGGTACGCATGATCTGTCTGACAGCATCATCCTCAGCTCTCTGGCGCTGCCACTCCATACGACTCATGTGAGTCTCTAGTGTCTCAAGTCGTGCCAATAATGCCCTGTTTTGAGCCTCGGAACTAAGGTAAGACTGGCGTACCTCATGTAACTCTGTCTCGTAAGCAGTCCTCTGACCTCTCACTACATCAATCTCGAGCCTAATGTCTCTGCGGTCAGTTCGAGCATCATGAAGCTGTGTATAGAAAATCTCACTCTCTTGTATAGAAAATCTCCTCAATAAAAGTCATTATCCTATGCTCAGAAGTCTATAAAGCTCTAACATAACCAACATCCTCTGCTCTGTCAGCAGCTCTAGCAATAGCCCGGGTATTATGACCAGGACTACAAATCAAACCCTGTTCGGCCTTAACAGCATCAACAAAATCATACTGACCTCTAGGTGCTCTAGCAGCAGCAGCAGAACTCTCTACTACATCACACCCAGGTGGGGGAGCAGTAAGTACAAATCTCCTCTGAGGTGGCATGTCCTCCTCGGGGATGTCATCTCTTATACGGATCATGGCTGCCCTATGACCCAATGGTGCCTGATCATAGGTAGGGTTGGTGGGGGGTATAGGTACGGCAGCATGCTCAGCGATGCGTGCCTCCATGGATGCTGGCATAGGTGGCTCAAGTCTAACAGTCTTCTGTGCCCTACGGAGACATGTCTGAGAAAAAGGGATCCTAATCTGAGGTGACCTAGGTGGTGGTGGTGTAGCAGCAGTCTCGTTCTCCTCGAACGGCTCAGTCTCGTTAGAATCCTCAGAGGACTCATCCTCCTTAGCACCCTCATCCTCAGGCTCATGCTCCTTGCTGGGATCTTCTTCAGGATCCTCATCCTCATCGTCAGTCCCTGGCTCGTCAGGATAATCAATAGAATCTGTATCAGTGTCATCCTCCATTAGATCCGAGTCAGCGATGTATCCAGGTGACTCAGCAGTCGGTGAAACATCTTCAGCATATGGCTGATCCTCGGCCTGGTTGTCATCATCAGATGGTACGTGATGCTCGGGGTGCTCTAGCTCTGGAGCATATAGTGGTACATGTTCATCCAACTTCATAGGATCAGGTACATAGGCAGGTGATAGTGAGTGTGCCTGCCCTTGTTGCATTTGTAAATCTCCGCCAATCATTCATAGAGTAGGAATACCCCATGCGAATGGCTCGCTTTGAACCCAGAAGAATACAGATATATGGTAATAGAGATAGGCAATCGTCCGAAGACATGGCAATCTGTCATCATAATATCAACTTGTATAAGTATATTATATAATATCCTTGGTAATATACGTAATATATTATAACACGTATACCACTTATGTAAGCACTTAGTAAAATCAACAAATGCTAAAATGATGTATGGCATGTAAGCATGTATGCTAAATGCAACTAGGTAATGTATGTCCCTTTGAAAAACTTTTGGATGACACAATGTTGAAAACGGTTATAGTCCAAGTAAAAAATGTTTGACTTGTGATTCTCTAAAACTTTGGCTCTGATACCAAACTAATAACACCCTAAAATGCTCGCATTCGGAAATATGAAGTTCCGAGGGTATTACTTCCATAATCAATAGCACAATGATATAAGAACGACCATTATAAGTGATCGTTAAAATAACTGATACATTTGGAATTCAAAAATGGTTCTTTACATCTCAAAGCTCATAGGCTTAACTTTTTTATCTTGGAAAAGTAAAGATTTCACAATATAACAATGTCTAAAACGAGTGCAAATGCGAATCTTTTATGAAAAAAGTGACTTCAAATGACGACCATGCCAATGTATTCGGGACTTGTACCTTAATAGACTGAGAAAACATTTTAAAAACTGTAACAATAATGTGTTGAAATTTATAGGTTTATGAATTAAAAGAAGCGATAGCAATATTTTTCCTGTAATAGAGTAACAATACAAATCACAAAAAGTATTACGAAATGCACTAAAGCACATGACACCAGAAACAAACAATGTATGTATTTAAAATACACATGAAATGCCTTTTTGCCCGAATGTAGATGTACAAACACCCGTAACATATCCATGAATCCAAATTGTATCGTTCGTCGTTTCCTGGCCAACCGTTAAACTAGCAAGCGCAAACTTGCCCAACGGATGTTTAATCCACAAATAGAGCTATTCATAACATTCGCGCTCACATAATGCAATTAACAGTTCATGATAATGGGCGTAGTGGGTTATAGCTACTTAGGCAGACTCGTAATATTTGAATTTAAAATGTACTTGCATCCATGTTGAAAACAAACATGATCTCATCCCCGAGATTTGATAAATGATTGAAAAAGTATAAAAGTGGGGACTATAAACTCACAGTAAGTAATGATAACGGAGTGACAAGGTACAGTGGCCCGAAAACGATGCAAAACGACTTTCTCCGCAACCTATGACATATACCATAATACATATTCACAAACGAAATAAATTAATATAAACACGTTGCATCTCTCCCTTAGTGTGATCTTGATTTTTTAATTGAATTAAATGGCATTTGAAAATAATTCCTTATTTTAAAATGGTCAACTTTATCGGGTCAACGTGGTCAAACCACAAGTATATAATTTATGACTTCAGACATTAAGAACTAGTTGTACATACTTTTGAATACATTTAGTTGGGGTCATCCCTTGGTTTTGGGTCTCTAAACTGTGGTAAATAATAATTAGATGAAAAAAAACCCATGAATTTTACGTCACCATTTAAATTAAACGTATAAATTTGTAAGTGTTATCATGAGGTGTCGTTAGAGTTTTACAATTAAATTTTGGACTTGTTACTTTATTATATTACAAGCAAAAAGGTGTTTTACAAATTAGGTCATGTCGTCAATAACTTTCGTTATTTAAGTTTTGCTTAAATATGTCGTTTAATATATTAAAAATGTGGCCAAAGGGAAGGTGTCGCGTCTGCCAACAGTCTTAATCGTTAAGACTGTTGACACAAGTGACAACAGTACTAACTTCAAAATACATTTTCGCGTTCGTTTCTACATATTATGACAAACTAAAAATACTTTTGGAAGCTGGGCCAGGAGTACTACAATTCATCTCTTATAGGATTTGAGGGCAGAGGTCGTTATGAGGGTCGAAAATGGAGCTAAAGTAAGGGGTTTTCGACTCTCACGGTCGGAAGTATTAACTGCGTGCCAACAGTATTAACTGTTTGGCAGTCAGTACTAACTTTGGCCCTCTCTGTCGAGCGTGTTCTGAGGTGAGCGAGAGAACTACAATTATTTTGTGACAGTCAACATCCTCTCTAATGTGCGCGCATCGTTATACTGAGTGGGGTGGTGACCACACTAGAGATGATGCGGGCCTCGCAATATGCATTGACGGATGGGACTCACTACAACACACACATCCCATAAACAAGGCCTCACAACGTCGTTAAAACACGGCTTAAAGTCAGTATCCAGTGGGGTTGCGTTACAAAAGCATTTGACAGACTTACACCTCGAACTTTGAAACCTTATAACCCCGTTTATTACATGACAGAAATTTAAATTGAAACCAGGGCAAAACGATCACAACCTATCCTATTTTTGAAAAGTAACTAATTCTACCATTAGCTCATGTTAAAGGGACGGTTAAGGTGCTTAGGTTACTACTCGCAGGGGGTAATGGATATGACATTAGCCCTATGTAGTTGGTTTTCTATCCTACCAACGAGCTCTAGCCACAAGCAGAACAACTTTCTAAACCTAAAACACTCTCACATTATGCCCATGTTTCATTTTCCACCACGCGCTTTATAGGGAGTTTGGCTAGTTCAATATCGTATTACATCAGAAAGTGGCAAATGATGTTTTATTATTTTAACAAGTTTAAGCACACAACTATGGCACAAGAATTATAATTAAATGATGACTATTAAGAGATGATTACTCACAAAATACAGGGGAGAGTGCCTCAAACTTAACCACAGAAACTCTAGCTCCAATATCAAAGAAACCCTAATTAGCGAATCCTTAAGATGACTCGAAACCAACAACCCCACTTTTTTTGACCCCCCCCTTGCTTTCTCTCTACGGACCAACAAGAAAACCCTAGTAATGACGACTGAAGACTTAGGGTTGGATGGGCTAATGAAGAAGAAAATTTGAGTGTGTGTGTGTCGAATTTAATGAGCAGGAGGGAGTATATGTGAAAGTTGAAATCCTTGAGTTGTTGTGAAAGTATGGTACTCAGCTCATGCATTCTTATAATCAAATAAATGGATAAGGGAACTAGTCAAAACATACTCACAAGTGTTTGTAACAGCATTTTGGGTAAACCTTTTTGGCTACAGTGATAAAAAGTTAGTGTTACTGTGGATTTCTTGGAGACAAATTCATGGGAGTAGCAGCTACATAATCACGAGTAGTGTGGGATATGGAAATGGTTATGGCTCACAACGATTGGATATTAGGGTTAAACAAGGAATGGGTTGATTTATGTATATTTACTTATTCTTAATTTTTGTTGACTTGGTGAAGTTAAGGTAAAACTTATACTAGTTATCTTGCCATGTTTGTAGGGATTTTTATCTAGATTAACATGAGTGTGGATTTTTATCATTTCTCTTGCCGTGTGAATATATAGCAAAACTTGTATGACATAACTTATGTAAGATCTAAATTTAAGCTGTCTTTAGATATTTTTATTATCAAACGTTGAATTTTGAGTTTCCCGAGTCATATACTAATGCGATTTAAATGGCTAGCTACGCGAATTAATATAAAGTCTAAAATGAAATAGTAGAAGGAATTTAAAATAACGAAAGTACGGAGTCGTAATATGACCTGTAAAAACACGGGGTGTTATAGTATGAACACAACAATCACAGGTTATAGGACTGGGTGGTATGGAGAATTCTAGTCTACCACCAAGAAACCAAACAAGATCTTTAGGTGCATTACAAAGAACCAGAACTGCAAGTGTCATGGGTGGAGTCCAAACAACAACTACAACATCTGTTAGGGGTGGAACAAAGACAAGATGTGGAACAAGGACTAGAGGTGGAACAAAGACAAGAGGAACAAGTTTTATCCCCCATAGAATGAAAAGTCAAAGACTTTTGCAACGTCGGAACCAGCTAAAAGTAACCTGGATCAATAAGGACAATACATAATGTCCAGGGAGTATCCACGTTATAAATGTGAACTAGAGCCACTCATATTTCTGGGACACATGTTATGTATTTGTGTAGAAACGTTTTTAAATTGCTCTCTATGTTGTTGTCTAAAAACTGATATAGTGCTGCAGTAGTTGCCACTATTAGCCCTATTTTGTACATGTAAGGGCTTAGATTTTAGGTGAAAATGTTTAGTATCATGACTAAAATAGTGTTGCACTTGATGCCACTATTAGCCCTATTTTTTATATTGAAGGGCTTAGTTGATTTAGGTTTCTAGCTTCTTAAGTTATGTTTTGGAATTAACATTGTAAAGATGCTACAAACACTAACAATATTTTGTTATAAAGAAATACCAAACCCCCCCTTTTATTTTTTTGTTATAACAGTATGCTTTAACACAACATTTTTAAGATGCTTAACTGTTTGTCTAATACAATCATTAACTAGAGATTAACTAAGGCATTATGTTTTTCCTCTCGAAGAAGTACAAACATATGAAATGACATATCTTTGATTAACAGAAACTTGAAACAAGGTACAAGGTCCACTTTAAAAAATGTTAATACAATACAACTAGGTATCGAGACAAACAAAACGAGGAACAACCATTATCAAACAAGTCCAACTATACAAATCATTGTTTCATTTTTTGCTCCCTTCAATTTCAATGCATTCAACTCATTCAAAATGGCTTCCATACAATCTTCTTGACTTGGCTTGTTTCTAACAGAGTTGTTGTGAACACAATCTTGACTGGAAAGGTTTTTTACCTTGGACCTCAAATCTTTGTTCTCCATGTGTAAATTGTAGAAAAGGTTGTTTGTAGTACGGAGAGGGCACATGCCATCATACAAACATAACCCTACATTTTCTTTACATTTTATCCGAAAACATTCAAACAACATATTTTTAACAAAAACTTAGCTACAACTAAATATTTTACGGCAATACTTACTCACTCGGGACAAGGAGCTTTTAAATCTTCTACTTCTCTGAATTTTTTAGAGCAAGCTACTTATAGATAAATTGGAATCATTACACTTACAGTGTCATAGCCCCAAGATTACTTCTTTGGTATAGATTCTTTATTAGAAGAGAAAAGGAACTAGATGAGATATGATTCAATTAGAGTAGTGTGGTACATGATGATAGTCTTGGTTTGATTTAGGGTTTATTTCCGTAGGTAATCTCAGTCGGGGAATTAGAGTTATATATGATTGCGGTCGAACTTTCTGGTTTTTAGATTTAGTTTTAGGGACTGTGTCAGGTTTTAATGGTGGGAAGATAACGATAAGAAGAAAAAGGGAAAGTATTTCTCAACGGAGTAAAAAATGACTATGATATATGAGTGTAAGTGCCGCTAGACGTGGCCGACACTTAAACCCAGGTGACATGGCATGTATCGGTTGGGATAGTGAAATAATGGCCCAACAAGTACTAACAATTTGATTACACTTGACCAACAAATACCAAATATAAAATTTTGAGTGTTAGACACAAGAATTTATTGATAAAATATGAACAGAATTCTTGTTGTGACATTGCTTAAAAAAAATATAAACTTTAGCTATCTATCATCTTGAACGTAATTGGTGGCATGCACCAAACTAATATTCAATCGCGACTGTCATTATCATTAATTACTAATACCTTTTTGACCCAATAATATGCAGCTTTATAAGCGCTTTTAACAATGACCATATATGTTGAAAATCGAGTATAGAAATAAAATCTGTTTTCCCGCTAATATATGATTTAGAAACATCACACACACATGGCAAAACCCTTGGGGGGAAATTATAATATTTTACGGTTTTTTAATATTCCATTTCGGGACCGGAGCTATTAATATGGGAGAGTCCCACTCCACTATCTCGAAATAATATATCGCTTTTCACAATACAAAATTGTTTATATACTTACACATCATAGTAATCGCAGTGATGCGCGGTAAGCTATCATTTTACTTAATCGGAAATAAACAAAAAGAAGTGAAAACACGAACTCATGTTTATAAGTTCTCACACACGTTTTTCTCATCCTGGTTTCATTTCGAACACAGCTTTTTTTGTTAGTCGAAAACTGGTGGACCACAATCATTTTCCCTGTTAAACTCGTTTGGTTCTAACTCCGGTTTTCAAAACTATATGTGTCTAGCATAAAATGAATTGTATTAGAAGCTACACTATGTGCTTATAATTTGTACAATTTGTAAAATAACATTTGTACTTTTTAATTTTAAGGTATTTTAAAAATCTCTATATTAATTAGAGTGTTTAATGGATTAATGATGTACTTAAAAATAATATTAATATGGTTGAACAAGATCAAAAAAGTCAATTGTGTTTCGTGCATTGGTTCTCATTGTACATATTATATGAATATTTGTAATTTTTAGTAATGTAGTGTTTTAATATGAATATTAATTATGTATTAAAAAATTGTACAATATGTTTTTTTTTTGTTTATATGTTCACATTTTACAAGGGTTCGTAATGTGTTAGTGCCTTAAAAACTGTAATTATGTATATGATATTTGTATTCTGAACGCATTATTACTCTAAGAGTGAGCATAGTCTTAATACACAATAATAGCTAAAAAGATACAAAATCCTAGAGCTTAGTTATGAAATAAGCTAGAAAAGTGGGGTGAAATTAGGTGCTCAGCACCAGGGGAGGCTAGGCAGTAAGCTTAAGGGTACTTTTGGGCTTATGAAAATAAGCTTATTAAAGAAAGCTTTTTACTACCCAAAACCAACCACAAACAGATTAAAAGGGGTGGTCAATGAGCTTATTTCCAAACTATGAGAGCTTAAGGCCTAATTAAAACTGCTGATAATTAAGCTCTAAGTTCAAGGTTTCAAAAGAAAGTGCATACCACCTTTTGATCTTATTGTCTTGTCCAATTAAAGGGACAGAACAAGGCTTCTGAAAAGAGCTATGTAACACTCATATAATCACAAACAAGGTGTGCTTAAGCTGTCTACACACTTAAAGTGGTTTAGCACACTTGTGGCTTATAAAAACTTTTTTGAGCGCCAGACAAAGCACAGGACCTTTAAAAACTTATTTTTTACACTAAAAAATTAAATTAAAATGGCAGTAAATTGCGGGCCTACACACTCAGCCAAGAATGGCTGAGTGCCTTTGACCCATGGTGGATAGCTCAAACTACAATTAAGTCAGTGCCTAAACACCGCCTTAATATATAAAAAGGTAATTGTTGACTTGATTTTCTAGTACGCGTGCAGGGTGAACTAAGTAATTAGTAAGTGGAGTTTAAACTTTGCTTTTACAACACCTTTTTTAAACCATTAAATCAGCTTTAAATAACTTCTAATTATACCTTCAAATTTCGACAATAGATGATTCAGAACACTCTTAACTTTTATTAAAACTGAAAGTATAACAACATAAAAACTGTTACAATAAGCTGAATTACACACATTACTATTATTTACTCAAAGAAATATTAGAAATGAAATTTGAGCTAAAAAAAACACAGTAAAAAAACTGGTGTGGTCTTCGGTTGCTCCTTTTCTCTCTAGAGTCTTCAAAGACACTTTCTGAGTCCGTCACGTTTCGTGTTTTCCCGTGTGTGTTAGAAACTCAGATAAGCAATCCTAGCCCTCCATTCACTTTGTATACAATCTCACCATTGAAGGGGGTGCGGGTTTTTGTGTATTGCCAACAGGGAAGGGTTATAGGGGTAATGGGGAGGTGGGAAATGGTTAGAGTGAGCTGGGAGATGTACTAGGGGGGTGGTTTGGAGCTAAAAACTGTGGGAGAGGTGGTATGGTGTTTGGCGGGAAAGAGGTTGAGGTACAGTTATGGGTGTAACGGTTTAAAGAGAAGTATGGGGAAGAGGCAAGAGTGCCCCCCCATCTTTGGTTCTCTATTCATTCCTTCTAAGCCGAAAAAAAACAGTTATAAATAGGTTTGGAAAGTGACAGATTTGGTCCTTGGCTTTTATTAAAACAAAGATATAAAAGGTTAGGGTAATTTCATTATTGGTCCCTGTGGTTTTATAAAAAGAGAAATAAAGAGGCTACTGAACAATTACAACAACAGTCCTTGGCTTTTAAAATTGTGCAAAAGAAATGCCCAATTGCAGTTTCAGTCCCTGACCTCTTTAAGCTCTTTTTCTTTATAAAATTCTTTTGAAAATAACACAACAAGTCCCTATGGTTTTGTAAAAAGGTTATGAGGCTTGGGTTTTGTGTGTTTGGCTGTATTGTGCCCACAGGGTTCGGGTTTTGGGCCCAAATTCTCGGTACAGGTTTGGTTATTGGGAGCGCCTTTTAGATGTATTGCAATGGCTGAGACTAGCATAACTACTGGGCTAGGAATGGCCTTCAAAGTCTTCAACAGTCTTTGTCAAATGCACACAAATGGGCTGTAGTAATTGAATTGAGGGCCCATTTGGTCTTCAACAAGTCCTCTCATAAATAATACTATAGGCTTTCCTTCTGGCCCTCCGACGGGCTTGCATCCCAATAGTATTCTTCAGATCCGCAACCGTTTTGACTGCTTGGATTCTCTGTTTTTAGACATCTGATCACATTGGCATTTTGGACTTTGGCTTGATTTTGCACTAGTCTATTCCCATTATCCATGCTCCAGTTTTGTCATTTTGGCTTATGTTTTCTGTCTATTTTGTTGATATCCACTCCTGCAGCAATACAAATGCAAAACACACATATATTTGGCAGTTTTTTGTCTTTTTTGGTCTCATACTCTCTCATTTGAGATTAGAGTAAACAGATATGTGTAATTAAGCACTTATCACTACCATGAATCCCAACGCCCAAAAACTGTATAATACAAAGATAAGTGACTTAGTCTCCCCCCCCACCGCGCTACATCAAATAATTAACTGGTTTAAACAACAAAATAATGTACCTAAAGGTGAATACATATAAGGTAGGCAAGGCTTTTGGGTGTAACGATTGTTTACAAGGGTGACAATGCTCTTCAATAATATCTGGATTAACCAAAAAAATGCAGAAACCGCTAAAAAATGCATAAGCTCGGACTGGGTTGACTAGGGTATCCTGCACTTCAAGGAGCAAGTTACCATGGCAAGGGTGTTGGGATAGTTACGAGTGACCATCATAACAATTACAGGTTTAAAACATGGGTTGATCATAATGCCTCTTATCGAGCAAATCACAATACTTACTATGCGGTCTCGGGATGCATCACTAAAACAAGTTCTAGCGCGTTAATATTCTAAACTACCGTGAGCGCGCGAACTCACAGTGTGAATTTTTTACTAACACCCAGACATTCCAGAAAAGGCCTACGAAGACCGTACCACTCTTAACGACGCATAGACACATATAGACTGCTTACACTGTAAAATCATGTCCTGTTACTCAAATCGGTCAAGATAAAATCAATTTTGGGTTACACGATGATAGGTTACCAAACCGAAATTCCTAAAATCACAACGGAGAACCCACACATTTTTAGGGTGGAATATTTACAGGGTTATTGCAGGCTGTCATATAACTTCCTATCCAGGGACCTACAAATAACTCGATTTCGTTGGTATGTTCTGTCTTAAGAAAAAATTCTTAAATTTGGAAAAAATCACTTTTTATGCTATTGTTTTGATATAGTATACCCATCTTTTTTACGAACAAAGGCAAATGACAAATGAAGAATAGTTTCTAAGGCTTATTCCCCCTACACTTATTTTGAACATTGTCCCCAATGTTCTTTCTGGAAGTACCCGTTTAAAAACAGATAAAGGGAAAAAATAACAAGTAAAAAAAACTATACTCCACACTTGTTTACATCAATAGCTCTGAAGGAAGTAACATGCGATAACTCTGGTTAGAATCGTCCTCCGAGAATCATCCAATGAAACTTCCCTAAGACTTCAACTTCTTTATCATCAAATATAACCTTAAATCAAAGACAGAGAAACTATACCAAGCATAAAATGTGCGATTTAACAATAATACAATATGAATTTCTGGGTTCGACTCGCTAGATAGGAATGAAAAAATGTTGGACTTATCAGGTCTCATTGGGCAATTTAAAACATAAGAATTACATATATTAATCTAGTCACAAGTTTTTATAATTTCCAAAATAATTAAAAGCTTTTATCTCTCCTCCTTCTGACCTGGTGCCGTTTTGACAGCCGTCATGGTTGTGTGTGACCCCTGTCACAGCGACGTGGTAACGGCTGTCACGTATTAATCGTAGACGCCGTCTCCACAGTCGTGAAAATAAAGTTTGGTTTTAATGAAAACTCTTTTTTGCACTTGATTCATAAATCTCAGCATCTGTATAGAATGTAGTTGTATAAAACTTGAGATTTAACACATTCAAACACATATGACCGATAACTGACAGCATATAACTCGAAACTGACGCGAATTAATCTAAACAATTCATTTAACATATTTGAATTTGGCTCAAAAGCCGGATAAATTCCCCTACACTTATTGTTTGCAAAATACTTTTGATTGAAATTAAGACGAGGTTAAAGACAAACAAAGCATGATTACAAGATAGTTCAAACATAATAATACAAATGGTAAAGGATTAAAACACACATGACACTCCTAATTTGTGGGAAAAGTAAATTGGGTTGCCTCCCAAGAAGCGCTTTTCTCTATTAACGAGTCTTGTAGCTAGACTCGGAGTTACACGTCAAGTGTCGTAGAAGTGGTCCAAGTCGATGATCTCTCTTGGACTTTCTCTTTCGGAGAGCTTCCTAGTAGTCGGAATTGATTGAAGGGTTTTGGTAAATTCCTCTTCACCGGGGTCAATTAGTCTAATCTTGGCATGCCATGCTCCATCTCTGTTTTTGGGTGGTTTGTCCCAGTTAATTAGTTTTTAATTAGGTCCTCTGATTCCCACATGTTACGCTTAAAATTAATGGGTATGGCTCCTAGAAATTCTACCATTCTTCTTAACACTAAGGTATCTTTAAAAGGATCAAGCTCGGCATCTTTAGAAATTTCCCATTCTCTAGGCAAATGGCAGTATAAGAAGTCTTTCCTAGCATAATAAGGGGTTTGCGCGCCTACTCCGTCTGAGCTAGGTCGTGGTTCGCAAGATTCCTTTTTTCTAAGTGTGGTCCAATAAGGTGCTTCCTCCTCACCTAAGTCTACTCCTTTTACATCGAATACAGACCTAGTGATTCCTTCTCCTACCGCTATTTTAGCCATCCTACAATCTATAACTGCGTTGGCGGTAGCTAGGAATCCTCTTCCTACAAGCAAAGGGGTCTCGGAGTCCTTCATATCAATTACGTAGAAGTCATTTAATAGTTTTAGTTTTCCTATGTGGACTTCTACGTCTTTCACAATCCCAATGGGGTAGGATTTGGTCCTGTCAGCCAATCCAAATATGTGGTCAGTCTCTTCTAATAGTCCGATATTAAGCTTTTTGAAGAGGTAAAGTGGGATTATGTTTACGCATGATCCTAGATCGGACAAGGTGTCAAAAGGTTTTGAGTCCCCAAATCTACAAGGTAGAGTGAATAGTCCGGGGTCCTCCATTTTTGCAAGTATTTCTCCTTGGACAAATGCTGATCCATTTTTGCCTAGTTCTAATCTCTCTACATATTTATCTAATATGACGTTATAGATTAGAGCGTGAGCTAGGACTTCAAGAAAAGGTAGGTTAAGACGTAAATCTTGGAATTCATCTTCAAGAGTTGGTTTGAGCTCTTCTGGTTTTGGTGGTTCGGTTTCAATCTCGGGTTGCCGCAGACTGGTTTAGGAAATGGTTGCCTCCTTGAAATGTGCCTTGATAGCATTGACCGAGTCAGAAGGGAGATGAGCATTGAGGATCGATAGTTGGGTAAGAACGAGCAGACAAAACCAGGGTAGTACCCAGTTTTGGGTTCTTAACCATATCGCTAGGCAGCGTGCCCGCTATTCGATCGGTGATGGCCTTCAACACTGTTTCGATTTTGTTGGTCATCTTGCTTTGCTGTTGTTTGAAATCGGCTTCAAACTTAGATAGTCTAGCATCTTGAGATGCCATGAATTCAGAAACCAGTCCTTCTATATTTGATTGATTGTTAAAATTTTGAGGACGGTTGTTGAAGGAACGGTTCAGGATTGAACCGTTGGGTTGGAACTGGTTAGGTGGGTTTGAAAAATTATTTAGGGAATTTTGGGGTTGTCTCCACCTAAGGTTTGGGTGACTTTTCCATGACGGATTATAGGTGTCACCAATATTATTTTGCTCGGGCTTGAAGGTATACGACTTACCTCTCGTTTCATCGGTACGCGAGGATGCATAGTCAACAAAGGCTTGTTCGGGGTTTTACATGCAATACTAAGTGTCATGGGGACCACTGCAGATTTCACATGAGATAGTGATTTTATTCACTTGGGTAGGTTGTGTCAGAACAAGATGAGCTTCCATCAAGCGTTGGACTTGATTTTCAAGCTTGATTAGATGGCGGCCTTGACCGGCTTAGCGAGATCCCTTGGGTCATTCCAACTTTTGTTGTCATAGAGGGCGAGGTCTTCTAATAATGCCCAGGATTCTTCGACGTTGAGGTCATGAAGCTTACCACCGGCCGATTGGTCAATGGTTCATCTTGTGATGGGATTGACATGGTCATAAAAAAATTGGACTTGGAGCCAAAGGTCTATGACATGATGATGGAATTTTTAGAGTAAGTCCTTGAAATGAGTCCATGCTTCAGATACATATTCTCTATGATGTTGTTGGAACATCAGGATATAATTGCGGAGTTTTGCGATCCTTCTCGGTGGAAAGAATTGAGCAAGGAATCGGGTAGTAAGATCCTCCCATGTGGTGATAGATTCTGCTTTTGCTCCTTGAAGCTCAAACCCAGGTTCTAGATATTCTACTTCTGATCCTACACTTTTATAATGTTCATATGATCCTAAATAAACTCTTGTTAAAGTTTCATAACTCAATTCATGCTCATTTTCCGTTTTGATCCAAAACCGTACACCTGAAACCAAAAATTCACGTTGTTCTTAAAAACTAATGTTTATATTAGTTAAATGTTGTTAAGATCTATCCTAGCATGCTTAACTAATGTTAAAATAACCACTTTATTGATTAATGAAGGAAATTTGAACTTAAAACCCGCGCTTACGTTTTAAACCCTAATTTGACCCGTTTTGCTTCCTAGCTTAACAAATCGTTATTTTAAACTTGAGTTGCGTTAAAACTTTATATTTTAGTTTATTATAACTTATAAATGTCTATTGAAATGTTAAAATAAGCTTGCATGTCAATTTGGACATGTTTTTGTAATTATAATTCCATGCAAGGGGTATATATCGTAACTTTCTGAAATCAATAACTAGAAGGGCTGAATATGTCATTTTATCAAAGTTATAACTATAGGGGTCTATTATGTCACTTTTAAAGTGCTAGGTTACTTGTGGTATATCTTTAGCTTGAAGGACAAAACTCATAAAATATAAACCCCAAGGGTATATTTTGCCACTTTTCAAACTTAAGGGTCTAAAATGTAACATTTTGAAAAAGTATAAAATTATGTTTAAAACCTTACAAGACATAACTTTAATTAACGCTTCTCGTGCTTAAACATTTTTCCAGATATTGATTAGAAATTCTTTAAAACTGGATTATATCATATCACAATACTAGGGAGCTTCATATTAAGAGGTTTCATCTTGGTATTACGTTTTGACTGAGTTGTTGGGTTTACGATTTAAAGTGCCCTAGCTCCTCAAACGTTTACTGAATGACTTCTGAATTATGATGATAGGCTTTTACAACGATACGGTTTGTGATACAATATTTCTAAACTCTTCAACTCAAAACTCATAACTCTTAAACTAAGTTCTAGAGTACAATCTTCCTAAGACTCAACATATTTACTCAGGTTGCGTGACGTGGCTGTTTACTATCATTTTACTATATCAACCTTCCCTGTTAAGATTGTGATAAGGTCATCAGCTTTCATTTTGGAATATTTATTACATCTACCTATCAGGTGAGTTCATAGCCTCGCTTTTCAATCTTTTGAATGTTTTATAAACCCGCGAGGGGGATACATGCTTGTTACAAACTCTTTTATATACTCATAACAATGTGATTACTTTTCAAAGACTTAATGAGTTCATAATCTCACATGCTTTATAAACCTGTGATATCTACTGTAAACCATGAATGCAAGTGTTCTCTAAACTATATGCTACCCTGATATATTATTGCCTAAATACATGAAAGTGTCTCTTTGGGTAATATCTCCCAATATCTCTTTGGGTAACATCTCTCCCAATATCTCTTTGGGTATATCTCCCAATATCTCTTTGGGTAGTATCTCCTATATCTCTTTGGGTAGTATCTCCCAATATCTCTTTGGGTAGTATCTCCCAATATCTCTTTAATATCTCTTTATGTGATTCATGAGTTTAGGATGATAATACTGTTCACTATGACAATAATGTTCTTCATGATAATTATTCCTGCAATACCAATATTTCCAATTATGATAACTTGTATTCAACTATTACATTTCAAACCTATGAATTTCACTCAACCTTTATTTTTGGTCTCTGACTTTTTTGCATGTATATCTCAGGTAATTAAGCAACTAGTGCGGACGGAAGTGGTAAGGACTCGAAGATGGCTCTGATCTGTTAATCATTCACACATGACTTGTTTTAGATTTTGGGACCTGCCTTTGTCAATCTCTAAATTTGAAATATGAATGATAACGTATCTTTGAACCAAAGTCTATTCTGTGGAAGTCATTTTCTTATGATTATGATTGTTGTATCCATGAAGTAATACCCAAGATTACTTCGCTGCTATATTGTAAAAATGGGGGTGTTACAGATTGGTATCAGCGCCATGGTTATAGAGAACAAGTCAAACCTTAAACTATAACCACCATTTCTTTTTTCAGCCATCAAAGTCCTCTCGTGCCTACTACATTCCGAACAAGTAGTAAGATACCATAATCTATTTAAATATTATATAAATAACTTATGTTATTTACAAATTAGGTTGTTATTAGAACGATGTCTTCTCCCAATCGCTCTACTTTCGATATCGAGGATGCTTTTTCCTCTATGAATATTCTTAACTAATACTACTTCGGTCTCATCGGATTATTTCCCAGCTTCAGCAGGAAGCAGTTCTTTTAACTCTTCGGAAAACTCTAAAGATATCTGATCCACAGTATATATCTTTCTACATAATCCTTGTTGAGGACATACACAGATTTTATGCTAAGGAATTACCTATTTCATCACTAGATCCTATTACTTCACCAGCTATTTTGACTCCATCTCCGATATTATCACCATCACTACTATTTGATCCCTGATACTTCTTTGTTCCTGCGGAAGAATATTTCCACATAAGAAGCAAATATGTTCCTCATCTTCTTCCTCAACTACGTTATCTAATTCATCTCGAAATCAAACCCGTAATTTGGTATCACCATCTTTCTCAGTTTATACTTCTACCCCACCTCAAGTATTTGAAATAGGAAAATGTTCAGATAAGAGATATCTGAAACATCATGAGAAAAAGTCGAAGATATCTTGAATTTATTTAGATGAACTCCATTTCACCGCATTGAGAGAATGGAAGAAGGACGTATTAATGGTAACAAACTAAAGACCGAACTTAAGAGAATCCGTACTCAGATTATCAAACTTCAAAAGAAGAAATTAGGGCAAAAGGACAAGATTGCCTTTGCTCACTACAGAATTTCCAATCTTGAACAAATCATTAAGGAAATCCAAGCTCGTCACCAAACGGATCAGGAAGATCTTTAGGATATCATCTACCAGCTCAGAATCAACAAACTCTTAGAATAGTTATAGCTTTATCCTAGCCATGGAATATGTGGTATAAATAAAAATGCTTGTCAAATCTTGATTGTGTACAGTAAGAAGGCAAGTTATTTATAAACGGCAAATCCCGTTTTCGTATCTTATTGTTTCCAACTTTATCGCTCTTTCATCATCATTTCCACCAACTGCATCATTATCTCCATTTTCATGAATCATACCATAACCCCTTAGTGCTTAAAATTCAAAAATAAGCATTTCTCTTTAAGCATTTTAAGCATCACAATTTCTTTTATAACTTAGGATATCATTCTTATTACGTGTTATCTTTTGTTGATAGAATGCCTCCCAAAAGGACGTCAACATACGAAACACCAGCCATAACTTTGGATGCCATCCGGCAACTGATTGCTGATTTTACTGCAGCCCTGGAAGCACAGACTGTTGTCATGGCAAGTGCTAGTAGTCCCAACAGGAACACCAATCTTACTGGAACTCCTGCAGTGAAAACGTGAAACTACAAAGAGTTTATCAGTGTCAACCTTTTACTTTAAAGGTTCGGAAAGGGGGGCGTAGTAGGCCTTATTCACTGGATTGACACGAACCGAATCAGTATTTCTCGAAGCGCTGTAGCTTGAGGAAAATTAAAGTAACATTTGCTACTGGTACTTTAACTGATGATCCTTGTTCTTGTGGATGCATATGCCCAGGCCTATGGGAATAGAGCAAGCTTATCAAATACCTGGGTGAATTGAGTTTTAAAAGCTTCGTGACGAAAACAAGTATTATCCTTCGAACTGGAGATCAGAAATGGAAGATGAATTTTATGGTCTGAATAAATGGAAGTGATCTCAAGACTTATATTAGAAGATTCCAGGAATTAGCCGTTTTATGCCCAAACATGGTACCAAACACCGAGAAACTTATGGAAGCATTCATCGGGGGACTGCCGCAAAGCATTGAAGGAAACGTTACTGCTTCAAAACCTCAGACTCTGGAAGAAGCCACCAACATAGCTCACAGACTAATGGACCAAATAATAAAGCGCAATTCTGTGTAAGAAAACCCAAAACTCACCAAAATGAAAGTTTGATGATAGAAGGAACACCACCAACAACAACAACTATTCAATCTCGTGCAAAGACAACTACCCCAATGATCGCAACAACAATTAACCACTCCAAACAATCACACAACAAAAAACAAACTACCAGATAACCATAACAATAACAACCGCAACAATGATTACCATCACCAGCAAAATAGAAGACAAGAACCTGTTAGGACTTATCCTCCCAAAAAATACCATGGAAACCTTCCTTTATGTACAAGATGCACCCTACATCACACAGGAGTTTGCACTGTCAAGTGTCAGACTTGCAACAAAGTGGGTCATCCTACCAGAAACTGTAGAGACATAAAGGATTCAACCGCAGAAACAACTCATTGAGGGCTACTTAGGTTCCACCTCAGTTACCTATGAAAGGTCATCTGAACCCCACTTCATAAACCTCAAACACCAAGCTACAATCCTTGTCATTTATTATTTTATCTAGAATCCTACCCCAAGACACGTAGCATAAGTATCAATACTCTTAGAGTTTCGGTGATGTAAGATATATAAAGTTATCCATGAAATAATAAAGTGATGATTCCGTTACATCTTGTTATCTGATGATATCAAAACTCGACATTATTTGTCAATTTCATCGATTTTATTATGTCTAAACTCTGAATACTCTCCTCATACCTTTGCAACATAAAATTTCATCTCAAATCTAGGGGTGAGTAAAGGGGGATCAGTACAATCAAATCTCAATATTATCTAACATAAATGTCATATCATTTTCTACACTTACCGTTTCCATATCATCGTTTTTATGCTTAGGTTAAGACGATTTTTCATTTATGATCATCTTCTTGAAATGAATAGGACACTTTCTTCATTTGCATAAGGAATTATAAACCCTCTGAACTATGAATTTTATAAATTCTCAGTTTACAGGAGTTGAACACTTTTTTTGTACAGTGACAAACTTATAAATAAGTAGGCTGTAGTATATAAACATACGTACAAACAAGTTTATTTCAATCGTTTGTACAAACAATTCCTTAATCTTTATCAGTATTACCTTCAATACTGTTCATACCTTCCAAAAAATATGTATCTCCACGTGTATTAGCAAACTCTCTTACAAATTCATAAACATTCCTTGACATACTCTTTCCATGGATCTCATATTCTAAAAATTTTTGTTATATTCTGCAACGTAATAACAAGGAAACACACAAGAATCTATGCAATGTCAAATGATTTCCAAATACACTAGGTTGAAAATTTTAACAAAGACTTGTGATAGCATTCTTATTCAATGTTGACTTTTAAAGGTTAATGAATAACGATTCTTTACGATCACAGTAGCACAGCAGAAGCGTGGTAGGCCCATAACCCACAAGTTCCACAAATTAAAGTATTTCATCCACCTAGGTTCTATCAGGATCTAAAGAAATTCTTTTGGCTGTCATCAAGAAGGTGGTAGTCTGAAAATATGTAGCGTGTGGAAAAAAGGATTAAGGGTAATTATAAATAATGGTGTACAAACATAATTATTAAAATGCTTTCCACACGTGACTATGTAACTTGATTAGCCTAACTTAACTTCATGCTCCAGTTATTACATCCTATTCAATTAAACTTTCAATTAATCATCGAGACGAGATTTTCTGTACGGGGTGGAGACCTATAACAACCCAAGAAATTAAATCAACCTATTTTACTCATGATCTAATTGTACGGGAAATTTTTCGCTTTATTACATTACTTGCATTGTCAATATCTCATTAAGCAAGGTAAACTTGCATAACTAAAGTAGACGAGCTCACGCAACCTATCTATGGTAATTCTATCTTCATATGTCAAGTCAATATCATCATATCCTTATTACAAAGTACATTATTCCTATAATGTAACATTCACAACGTTATATTAAAACGGGCTTTTTTAAACCGTTTCTTATACCTCTAAAACCCTAATTGTTAAAGGGTTAATATCTCAAGTGAATGTTACAAGATACTTAAAGCATATATACAAGTAACATAACATCTCATTTGAAATATAAACTCCCTCCAAGTCAAGTACAAGTTTTCAAAGCACAATGTACAAGTCATTAAGCATGACATCTAAAATAGCCGTTTTACCTCCGTTTTCATTCTAATTTCTTCACCATCACTTATGTACAAGCTACTACACTCAATATACAATGTGTAAACCCTAATTATTCTATTCATGCAACTTTCATACACATTTTTAACACTTAAAACCCTAATTCAAAAGTCAAAAACCCTAACCCGAGCTAACATACTACACTATGACCCGTTTCTTCGTTTTTATCCATTGTAAACCTAAACCAACACTCAAATAAGTTGTAATAACTTATTTTACAATCATGTCAATCCTATTACATCATTATTTCATCATTACTTCATTATCTTATTTCAATTGTACGTAAAATGAATCCGAGAAACCCTAAATGAGCCCTAAATGATCATTCAACCCGTTTTCTCGTTTCTAACCAATTCATTCTCAAGTAAGCAACCAAGAGTCATTGTAAACTCATAAAATGAGTTTAAAAACCATTATCCATCATTATCCATCATTACTTTGACAATTGTACAAGAAATTTCCAAAGCTAGAAAACCTAAAGCCTAATACGAGTCCTAATTCAAACCACGGCTTACTCTTTCCATTTCGACCCATTTTAACTTAAACCAATGATCAATTCTCATTTATAATCCCTTATATAAGGCCTAGGGTCAGTATTCCATCATTCCCAATCAAGATTACTCGAATTATAAGCCAAGGAAACCATGAAAACCCTAATCGAACCCATTGGAAACCCGCAACCTTATTTCTTCATTTTTGACCCGTTTTATCTCAAACCAATTGCTAAATCCTATTGACACTTCTTTATCTACAAAAACCCTAGATCAATATTTAACCCATTTTGATCATTGTAATGAAAAGTAAGCATGAAAAACCACAAACCCAAATCAAACTCAAAACTGACCCGCGGCTAAACTTGCACCATTTTTACCCATTTTAGACTCTTCACATTGCACGCACCTCCAAGATAAGCTTTCCTGATGAGATCCAAAAATCAAAGCCACATGAGTCTCTTTTTACCCATGGCAGCCGTGGCAAGCATTTAGCCTATCTAACACATTAATCTACTATCATAGCTTGTATAACTCATCCTCTAGACTTCACACATCAGTAGATAGCATGTACACATGTCCTAGAACAGATCTTGAAGGTTACTTAGCCTCCTTGCCTTATTTCAAGTATAAATAGGACTTCCACACCTTCATTCAAACTCGCACCCACCTTCATCCTTCTATAACCCAATTGGCAGCAATCCTTTGCTCCCTTATGATCCTAGGATCATTAAAGAAGATCAAGCAAGTGAACTATGAGTTTTGGAAGCCCCCTGGGAAACAAGTACAAGCGGTTACGAGTGGGAAATATACTACCGAAACGACCATTTCCACCATTTTTGCTCCTTGAAGCTCAAACCCAGGTTCTAGATATTCTACTTCTGCTCCTACACGTTATATCTGTTTCATCATGATCCTCAAATAAACTTGTTAAAGTTACATAACTTAATTCTGTCATTTTATGTTTTATCCAAACCGTACACAGAACCCTAATTTCGCGTTTTTCTTAAAACTAAAATGTTTATAATAGTTTTAAATGTTGTTATAGATTCTATCCTAGCATGCTTAATTATGTTAAAATAACCACTTTATTGATTAATGAAGGAATTTGAGCTTAAAACCCGCGCGTTTACGTTTTAAAACCCTAATTTGACCCGTTTTACTTCCTAGCCTAACGAATCATTATTTTAAACTTGTGTTACGTTAAAACTTCATATTTTAGTTTATTATAATTTATAAATGTCTATTGAAATGTTAAAATAAGCTTGCATGACAATTAGGGAATTGTTTGGTGATTATATCCATGCAAGGTGGTATATATCGTAACTTTCTGAAATTAATAATAGAAGGGCTGAATATGTCATTTTATCAAAGTTATAACTACAGGGGTCTATTATGTCACTTTTCAAAGTGCAAGGTTTACTTGGTATATCTTTTAAACTTGAAGGACCAAACTCGTAAAAATGCAAACTCCAAGGGCCTAATTGCAACTTTTCAAACTCAAGGGTCTAAAATGTAACATTTTGAAAAAGTATAAAATCATGTTTAAAACCTTACAAGACATAACTTTAATTAACGCTTCTCGTGCTTAACATTTCCGCTATTGATTCAAAAAGGCTTTAAAACATGATTATATGTTATCACAAGACTAGGGAGCTTAATATTATGGTTATCTTGTTATTAAGTTTGAACTGAGGTTGTTGGGTTTACGATTTAAAGTGCCCTAGCTCCTCAAACGTTTACTGAATGACTTCTGAATTATGATGGCCCGAACGGTGATACAATAATTCCAAACTCTTCAATTAAACTCATAACTCTTAAAACTAAAGTTCTAGAGTACAATCTTCCTAAGACTCAACATATTTACTCAGGTTGCGTGACATGGCTGTTTACTATCATTTTACTATATCAACATTCCCCGGTTAAGATTGTGATAAGGTCGTCAGCTTTTATTTTAAAATATTTATTACATCTACCTATCAGGTGAGTTCATAGCCTCGCTTTTCAATCTTTTGAATGTTTTATAAACCCGCGAGGTGGAATCATGTTGTTATAAAACTTTCTGTTTATATACTATAACAATGTGATTACTTTTCAAAGACTTAATGAGTTCATAATCTCACATGCTTTATAAACCTGTGATATCTACTGTAAACCATGAATGCAAGTGTTCTCTAAACTATATGCTACCCTGATATATTATTGCCTAAATACATGAAAGTGTCTCTTTGGGTAATATCTCCTAATATCTCTTTGGGTAACGTCTCCCAATATCTCTTTGGGTAACGTCTCCCAATATCTCTTTGGGTAACATCTTCCAATATCTCTTTGGGTAATATCTCCCAATATCTCTTTGGGTAGTATCTCCCAATATCTCTTTAATATCTCTTTATGTGATTCATGAGTTTATGATGATAATACTGTTCACTATGACAATAATGTTCTTCATGATAGTTATTCCTGCAATACCAATATTTCCAATTATGATAACTTGTATTCAACTATTACATTTCAAACCTATGAATTTCACTCAACCTTTGTGTTGACTTTTTAGCATGTTTATCTCAAGTAATTAAGCAAGTTGCGGTACGGAGTGACATGGACTCGAAGATGGCTGAACTGTTATCATTCAAACATGATGTTTTAGATTTTGGGACCTGCCTTTTGGTAAAATCTGATGTGAAATGAATGATAACGTATCTTTTGAACAAACGTCTCTTTTGAAGTCGTTTTCTATGATTATGATTGTTGTATCTATGAAGTAATACCCCAGATTAGCTTCCGCTGCTATATTGTAAAAATGGGGGTGTTACATAGTACTACTTGTGATAACCTAGGGTCTATGATTGAACTAATATCCTCGACAATCATAAAGTCTATGACATAGGTGAAGTTTCCTACGAAGACATGCATCCCTTTAATCCTTCTTGTGAAACTACTAATTCCTCCGTTCGCATTTTCCCTAGGATTGAGTTTTCTTCTATTGAGCCCAATTTATACGACATTCGGGTAGTGTATGATATAAAGAGGGGAGTCCAAGGTCAACTAGGCTTTTTCCCATGCACAATAGTTTCATGTATTATGAGGTGCGAATGGGGCATCTTCCTATAATGATGGGGTTCCGTAGAAATATTGAAGGGATTAGGCCACACATGAGGTATTTGTGAAAGGCGAGTTCACTCCTAGTCGGGAATATGTCGAAATACTCCACTTCTTGCACTCCTGCTTCGGGTTCCTCCTTGTGGGAATTATCATCCTTCGGGATTATCTCGATAAACATTACGTCGCCATCTTCCTCTTTGATGCAAACGAGTTTAGCGTTGGGCGATAAGGGAACCAATCCGAGCGATTCGAAGAGTGAATTAAATTTGAGGACTTTTTCGATGATGAATGAAATTGATGGATCGGGTGGTGTAGGAGAGTCGGGATGGTTTTTCGAGCTGTCTCTCTCTCTCTTCTTCCTTATTCTCTTCGGTTCTGTCATGGAAATCACTTTGTTGCTTGGGGTGTTGCTGGTCCATTGTTGGGTAAGAACGAGCAGACGAAACTGGATGAGTCCCCAGTTTCAGGTTCTTGACCCTATCACTAGGTAATGTTCCCGCTATTTGATCGGTGATGGCTTTCAACACAGTATCTATTTTGTTGGTCATCTCACCTTGTTGTCGTTTAAAATCGGCTTCTTGACCGTAACACGAAGAAAAGATAGACTACAAGAAGGCTAATATGCGGAAATTAAATTCTAACTTGAAAGGATTCAAGCAAGTAAAACTAAGCTAAACTATGATCAAAACCTAACTATTCCCCAGGCGGCGGTGCCAAAAACTTGATGCGGTCGTCGTTAGACTTCTACACGAAGTTTTACAACTCTCTAGGCAGAGCAACTAATCGTTGTAGTAGTAGTATAGGAAAGACTCGAGGGTTGTTATCGTTCACTCGAGGAATAGGTTGGGAAGGCTTGATCACAGTCTAACAGAATTTTAAGGGTTGAGGGAAGATTATTTTTGTATTTTTATATTTTTTGGAAAGCATGTAAATCATATAATTGGAGAGGTGGGTTGGTTCTAGCTATTAAACTAAATAATAATCTAAACTAATGGTGATAACAATATAATAAAATACTGTGTTTATTTAATCATGTATTACTCCCTAGATTGCTTCTCCTAGTGTTGTTGCTTTGTCACACTTGTGATGATCTGTGTAATTATTTCCTAAGTCATGAACAAATTACACGAACCCGCCGTCTACTTAGTATTCTGTTAAGGCAACGCACAACTAAGGTAGTATGAAGACTATTACAAGGCCCCTAAGGGTATACTAAGTGCATGTGAAATATATTAAAAGTGGATCAACCATATTAGGGGGCAAGGTAGTATGAAGACTGTTACCCGATGGTATCCTTTCTACACAATCATGTTTTCCTAGACATATCAACAGCGATACAGACAAACGCTGGTTTTCTAAGACCTAACATGCAAATCTATCACAAGAAGCAACACCACTAAGAGCTACATTCTAGGTTTCATACAATCATAAATAAACATAATAGGAGGTTTAACTAAGCATGTTATAGATAAAGTAAGAACATAGATGAATCAAACAACATATAGATATATTGAATGATTAAATAAACCTTACTTGATTAAAACATGAGTTGGAGGAAGTACAATAGGGTTATTAGGCCCTAAATTCGTCCCTAATAGCTACTAAACAAACTAGGTTTCGTACCCTCTTTTTATTCTAAAGTTACACACTTAAAACCCTAAATTCAGGTTTGTATATATAGGAAAATTGCTATGACGGCGTCGCGTTTTAATCGTGACGCCGTCATGAAAGAGAATATTCTAGATAATAGGCTGGGTCGTGTGCTCTGACGCCGTGTTGGTCTTCGTTGTGACAGCGTCACATTGTATCTGTGACGCCGTCTCCAGCCGCTGAGATCATTATCTTAAGAGATGCTGGTGTAGGTCCGTAGTCTTGTCTGTTTCTTCTCCAAATGAGCCCAAGTCACGTGTAATTCTTCCAAATGCCCTCCAAATGCAAAATACTAGAAAAGGAACGATTAAGTACCTATTTTGGGCATAAACACACGATTTAAGGGGTTAAACGACCTTGAAAAAGTATATAAAATGACACCTCATCATATACACATTTTTTATATACATTTTTTTGTACACTTTTGCCCTGCCATTGCTTAAACATATAATACATCATGGGGGTTTATAGATACACCCCTACACTTGAACTTTTACATACTCGATTATTTACAATCTAATTAATGACCCGATTTGAGGTGGATCAAAATAACATGGAGCTTATTGAGCTCTATTGGGGGTAATAAATTACTTCTTACCTAATTCTTCATAAGATGAATAATACCATGAATCTCAATCGTCCTAAAACAGTATTTACAAGGATACGGACTTAGCAACTGTGTACTCAAATAATTAACTTGGGTTAAAACAATAATGTACTAATGGCGAGTACATACAAGGTAGGCTAAGGTGATTTGGGTGTAACAATTGGTTTATGAGTGACAATGCTCTTCATTAATAGTCTGGCTTAACTAGAAAATTAGGAGAACCATGAAAAAGATAAGCTCGAAGGGTTGTACTAGGGGTATCCTGCACTAAAAATGAGTGTATGGCAAGGGTATAGGGTAGTTATATAGTCGATGTGATCATAATAACAATTACAGGTTTAAAACATGGGTTAATCCTAGTGCCTCTTTTTTAGCAAATCCTAATACTTACTATGCGATCTCGGGATGCATCACAAAACAAGTTCTAGAATTTAATATACTACCGGTACACTAATATTATTTAATACCGATACTAATGCTCCAGAAAAGGCGACAAAGACCATATGTACACATCTGTAACGACAAAATAAACACATATGACTGCATTCGGACCTTAACTCGAGAAAGCTAAAGGTATAAACTATCTTGGGTATTAATAATGGATACCCAAATTTCTAAAGATCTAAAGGCGAACCTCACATTTTGAGGGTGGAATTTTTGAGGGTTTTTGTGCTATTCATACACATTCATATCCATGAGACGCTATTAATACTTGGTTTTCATCGGTATGTGTCATAAAAAATTTTAAATTTAGGTCAAAATTACCTTTTTATGCTATATTTTGATATATTACCCATCATTTTAAGAAACAAGCAAATGACAAATGAAGAAATAGTTTCTAAGGCTTATTTTCCCCCTAGACTTAAGTTGATCATTGTCCCCAATGTTCTATAGAAGTACCCGTAAAAACGAATAAAGGGACAAGAAAACAAGGAAAAGAAACTAGTACTCCCCTGGTTTGCTCAATAATGGAGAAGAAACATGTGATAACTGGTTAAATCCCAAGAATCGTCTAATAAAAACTTCCTAAGAACTTCCAAGCTTCTTCTCATCAAATATAACATGTAATCAAAGACAAAGATAACTACACCAAGCATAAATCGACGGGATAGATATAAATACAATGAGAGTTTACGGTTTGAATCTATGAAAACAGTAAAGATAGGATGAATAATGATGTAAGTCATAGTTTTATGCAGGTTACAATAAAATACCGAATTTTTTAAATATTGAACATTTTTATTTTTTCCAGAATACTAAAAAAATCGAATTTTCCATTCCTGAAGACGCGACGCCGTCGGTTGTTAATCTTGACGCCGTCTCCAGCGTCTGTGAAAAATTCTTCTTCATTTTTAATGAGAAATTTCCTGCACGCAATTTTATTAGGTAAATCTGAAGAAAGCACTGCATAAAAACCTGGAATTAATCGTTACAATCATATGACTCAAAACTAACGCAAATTAATCTAAACAATTTATTTTAAATGTTTGAATTTGGTTCTTAAAAACCGGATATATTCCCCTACACTTATTTTGTTGCAAAATACCTTTGATTGCAAATAAGACGAAGTTAAAAAAACAAAACATGATTACAAAATTCATTCAAACATAATAAAACAAGCAGTAAAGAATTAAAACACATGACACTCCAAAGTGCGGGAAAAGTAAATATTAGGTTGCCTCCCAAGAAGGCGCTTTCTTTTTTATGACGTCCCTTGTAGCCTAGACTCAGAAGTCACACTTCTAACGTGACTTCTCCTTCATCATCTACCTCTAATCTATTTGACAGGGCATGTCGCTCATATTTTGAATTTTTTGATTCCTTCAAATCGGTCAAACTCTATCTCCTTTTCTTGGTGAAGTTTTATCTTTTCTTCCCATTCCAAGACTAGCCTATTCATAGTCATAGTGTGGGCTATAGGCGCTATATCGTTCTTAATCTCTTTTTCAGCCTTACAAAGGGATTCAAGTATCCTATTGAAGCTTATCTTACTCTTTCCAGATCTTAGAGTTATGGTGCCCTAATCAAACTTAATCACGGCCTTAGCCGTTGTCAAGAATGGTGTTCCTAAGATGAAAGGCCTCTTCTCGTTTTCCTTTATGTTTTAAATTATGAAGTCTATGGGGTACACATGCTCAACAACCTCAACTAATACGTCCTCTGCTAATCCTAAAGGGTAGATATACGACTGGTTAGCTAGGGAGAGTCTAATGTCCATCTCAGTAGGCCTTTCGTCGGTTAGTTTCATTTAGGTAAAGAGGGGCATGACGTTCACGTCGGATCCTTGGTCAACTAGGGCGTTCATGTGTTTCAGGCCTCCTATGTTATAGGGTATTTTGAAGTTTCCTCCGATGTCCTCCTTTCTTGTTATCTTTTTTCTAAGGATTGCTTTATAAACAGGCCCCCTAGGTAATAAATTGTAAGTCCTTCCTTTTATTTTTCCAACTCGGGCTCCTGATAGGGAGTCATTAAACCTATGATTGTCAACAAGCCCCTTTATTAGTTTCTCATTGATCAAATGCTTCAGGTAATATTCTACGGGCAAACAACTGGGTGCCTCGGTCGTCTCTTCTTTTTTAGCTTTTCTGATTGATTCGTTCTTGATCCCATTTTCAACTTCATTTACTGGCATTTCCATTTCTACTATGGTAGGTTTTTCAATGTCGTCGCCGGTTGCTACATCATTATCGTTGTTCCTCTCTTCATCCCCTTTGGCGAAGAGATAGAATTCACATTTTTGTGATAGGGGATTTGGCCTCTTCTCTGATTAGCACTTTTTCAGGAGCCCTACAGGCTGTGAGTTCCTTAAGAAGCCCAAACATTTCTGCTATCTTATCATTTATCTCCTCTCGAAGTTTGAAAATGGCATTCTCAAATCTTTCCATCCTTTCGGTGTGTGTTGCTGATGACATCAAATAACATTACATTTATACCATCATTTATCCTGAATAAATTATTCACTTTTATATAATTATTGCAAGAATCATTTCTTAATTGCTTAAAGTTGTAAATTGTAGTAATTACGAAGTGATTTGTGAAGACATGCTAAAAGGCGTAATTTTTGGAGCTTAAATGATGATATTTAAAGGTTGCTTATTTCTACTCAATACGTTGTATCCACAAAAGAAGATACGGCGTATCAGCGCCTGGACTTCACAAGAAAATGCGTATTCTCACTTCCCAATACGGCGTATCTATGTTTCTTCATACGCCGTATCTAACTGGATAGACGTTCAGAGATTTGGTGGATAAATATAATTTGGGAAGTTATATCTGATTGATTATAATCTTAGCACGTACTCCAAGGAAAAAACCCCTATACGCCGTATTGACTTCATTCAATACGACGTATCCAGTCTTTTTAAGATAGTATAAAAAGAAGACTCAAAAATGAGTTTTCAATGTACAAAATCATATTCTTTATACCATACACATAAAAGACAATTTTCTGAAGAAAAGAAGAGCAACCAAAGGTCAAGCATCGATCACGATTCCATAGAAGACACCGTATAATTCCTTTACTCTTGTAATCATTTAATTTTTGGTATCGTTCGGTAAAACGTTTAGTTTACCTTGGTTATTTGATCACGCTTGTATAATTACAATAGTTATGGGCTAATACCCTCGGGTATTAGCCATCTTAATAAAGATTTAATGTTTGGTTTGTTTTAAACCAGATTTCTTAATTTATCGTTGAAAGTTTAATTATGTTTATCACATGATCCTTGTCTATGTGTTTGAATAAGCGACCAATCATTCAACTGGGGCTAGTTATGCCTAACAAGTGAACTGGATACTGGGATAGCTCTCCATTGTATCGTGTCTTATACTACTGGATTAATAGGATTACAAATAATGTTCTATCTTTGTCTTTAAATTATGAGCTTAGTTGGACCGGCAGGTGACCCGTAATGTTTCAACAAGTATGTTCTTAATTAATTGATAATGACTTGAATAGTGAACTACCAGTATATAAAATACCGTACATTAATTGTGACAGGATTCAACGTGTCTAGGTCTTAGGATGATGTCCCGCCTAAGTCTTAAGAATGATATGCCGCTTTAAGATAAGAAATCATTACACTAAACAAACAAACCAGCATTTAATCGGATTTAATATGGCTAATACCATTTTCTATCATTTGGCTTTTACCGCTCTTTTAACTTCTGATTGTTTTCTTCCATGTTTATTGTGTTTAGAATTGATTATTGTCACCATAAAACCTGTGCCAGTCTCTCAGGCTGAAAACCCCCCATTATCATTAGAACTAGGTTTAGCATAGGTTTAACAAGTAATTAGAATTAACTTGATTAGATTAATTAAAATACTGATAGAATATAAGGTTAACGATCTCGCTCTTAGTGTTCGACACCCTACTTACCACGAAACTCTACCCGATTGGGTACATTGCCCGTTAAAGTGTTGTTTAGGATAAGTCGTGTTAATACAAATAATGTCTAAAAACGTTATTTATATTTTTTGACCTCTCAACATTTTGATAATAACAAAATGTAAAAACGTTTACAAATTATCAAATGTAAAATTCCATTTCTAAGATTAGTGATCACTTAAGGTATGAACAAACAAAATAATTAAGCATGATTAGTGATCAAGAAAATATTCTCTTTTAATCCTCACTTTTAATTCTACAAAAGTATTTTCTCAAAAATACATTTAAAAAAATATTTTCTAATTAAAAAAAAAGTTTTATTAAAAACTTAAAATTTGAAATTCAAATTTTCACCCTAAAATGAAAGGTTCCATAACAGATACAACCTTCACCACAAAAAGACAAAAAACGGAGCAGAATTTAGTGGCGGCCCCCCTTATAGGCCTGGCAGCCCCCTTATATATAAGGGACCACCGGGACCGCCACCAGATGACCGTTGGGATTCCCTGCCTATAAATACTGCTCCATTCCCAGCAGAAAAATATTCCTCTTTGCACGAAATTTTTCAGTCTTTTCTTTCTCTCTCTAAACCTTCTTTCTCTCACTAAAACTCTTGATCACTAACATACTTAGATCTTGTTTCAAGTGATCTAATCTCTTCCCTCTCATTCAAGTGCAAGAGAAGAACACTCGTATTCGTCAAGAAACGAAGTGTTAATTAGTGATCATATCCTTTTCTTCTAAGTTAAACCAAACTCTATTGTATTTATCTTGTGTATTTGTGTGATTCGGATATTGTGTAGATCCGATAGTGTAGATCTTGTGAGTGTGTATATCTTGTGAAGTGGTAGATTGGTTCTAGCTAAGATTAGGACTCGACATTTAGCTTAGTGTCGGAAAATAACGTAAGCGACGTGTAAACGGTTTTCTCCGCCTAAAGGGAGCTTGTTGACATAGTGAAATCTCGAGTCAGATACTCGGGGAGTAGAGTAGGGCGAAGAGGTGCTTCATAGCCGAACCACTATAAAATCCGTGTCTTGGTTTGGTCGTTTCTTTCCTTATCTCTTTACATTATTATTGTTGTTATTTAGTTTTCGTTTAGATAGTTATTGCTTGTTCATATTGTGATTTGATTGAACATATAACTTGGATCTATACATTTTTGAAAGTAAACTTTTAAACCGTAAAACAAACGTGTAAACTATTCACCCCCTTTTAGTTTCCACAGAGGATTAAGATAAGTACCTGCACCTCTTCACCAACACCACTCCGGAAAGCAACTCAAACTGAATTTTGGGAAAAAATCTTATTAACACAGTGAGAACAGTAACAACCCAAATAGTAGGTCATTTTTACGTCAATAACTTTAACTAATTACTTTGAACTTTTACGGATACTTTTTTAATTTCAACCGTTAAGTTAAATCGCGTAAACTAAAAATCAACAATCAACGTAAACCGACATCAAACAAATAAAAGTTTACGTCAAACAAGTGTTATATTATTTTTACGAAAATAATTTGTAACTTTTTATATTTTATTTTTATACTTTACTTAAAACGTTTACGTTTTGCACTTTGAAACCTTTTTGCATGCATATAAACCATTGTACTCTTCTACACTCAACCAAATACTCACAATTATACCTAATACCCAAAAATTATATAATTCTACACAAAATCATCCCCATGGCCGGTTATATTCAACCCAAAACACAAAACAATACAAGTTTTACTTAATAATAAACCATGTGCTAGTTTTGAGATATTTTTCAAATCCTTCTTACAAGTCCTAGCAACCTCCTGACAACACCATGCCAATCAACCTACAAACCCATTCAAATCACTTACAAGACCACACCCCTCCCCTTAAACTCATAGATTTGTGTAAGGATTTGTCCCCTAGATATTTTATGTATATAAAGACCAAGCAACTAGCTCATACTTCACATTTCACAACTAGCAAGAAATCAAAACTCTCCATCCCTCTACATATAAGCTTACGGCTCACAATATAGCCATAGAAAATTTCATAGTTTCCATTTTAGTGATATTACAAGTATACAAGGGTAATCAAGGGTATAATATAAGGTGTTCCAAGTTGGTTTGCAAATTAGGGTTTCTAATTTAAGCAAGGGTTTTCAAGATCATGTTAGAGGTATTTTCATAATCAAGATTTGGGAGGTTTTTATAAAGGATTTTTAGGTTTAGAATCAAATCTAGGGATCCTTTTTGATCATCCACTTTGTAAGCAACAACATTAACTCTTTGATTTTCAAACATTTGATTATGTTTATTCATGTCTATACTTACATTATTTTATTTTTACATAAAAACATCTTGTTAAAGTTAATCACCAACTAGTTAGCTTTAAAACATTTACAAAGAAATCAAAACACTACACACTTATGATTTTTAGTCATGTGGTTAGGTTTATAATTCATAAACTAGCTTATTTGATCTTATGATTATTTCATGATATTGTAAGGAGTTAAATGGTATTAGGTTAGTGGATGATTGTGATTGTGGAAGGTGATTGAAATATATAGACTAGTGGTTTTGTTGTACGAAAATAGAGTAGAAATATTAGACGAAAAGTATTAAAAACACCCCTTAGGGACAACAGCTTTCTAAGCAATTAGTTGCCGATTTTTTGACAAGTTAAAACCTTAAAAATGTGTTAGTACATCTTAACACATTCGAGCATATAAAAACGCTAAAACGGACTAAAACGAATAAGTTATGTCAAAACCTAAATTTGAAAGAAAAAAAATAAAAAAAAAGTGGGGGGGGGGGGCTATACAGCAAAACAATTTTTCGCCATAAATCAGGCAGAATTATAATTCGTGTTTTTGAGGGCTTTCGGGTCCGAATCGGCTTAAGTATAAAATTAGTAACTTGTTTAGAATGATTTTTCGCTGTAAGGATGGGAGTTTTGAGGCCTAAATATGTATAACGGATGAGTAAAACCTAAGCAAAGTTGGACTGTTTTTCAGAAAGTGTGATAAAAATTTCTGCACTATTTTCCTGACATGAATAGTAAAATTATATTTTTGGACATTTTTGGTCCGTTTGAACTGTAAAAACCTTAAGAAATATTTTAGCATCACTTATATAATATTTATACGTGATTTTAAAACCTTATAAATATTATTTTATGAATTAACTAAACTATATATAAATTGTCGTTGCAAAAATAATAAAAGTGGTAAACTTAACGTAAACACTATTTCGATTTATTAAAGTTAAACACAAACTATTAGTGTGTACATAAACTATTATAAAATACATTGTTGTATTTATTTTAAATAGAGTAAATTGCATAAATCGTCCTTAAAGTTTGGTCAAATTGCATGTTTCGTCCCAAACATTACGAAAGTGCAAGGATCGTCCCTGTGGGGAAACCTTTGGTGCAAGTATCGTCCCTGCGGGGACGATATTTGCACTAAATTTCCCTAAATGTTTCCTCACAGGGACGATACTTGCACCAAAGGTTTCGCCACAAGGACGATCCTTGCACTTTCGTAACGTTTGGGACGAAACATGCAATTTGGCCAAACTTTAGGACGTTTTATGCAATTTACTCTTTTAAGTACATTATTCTTACACGATCTATAATTAATTAGGTTGCATTCCGGATCATTTATGACGATTACCTTGTTGATTTTTACGATAATCGATACTTTCACTTGAGATGAGTTTCACGGCCATATTTTTACCTTTTTAACTCTTTTGGGGGAGAATACATGCGTATTTACAAACTCGTTTACATAACTTGTTTACAAACTCGTTTACATGATTAATTTCAAACTTATTAACAAGTCTCGATGCGAGATACATTGCTCATTTTACAATTGAACACAAGTACTATACTTTTCAATTTTTACAATGATTACGTAGCGTGCCTAAGTAGCGATAACCCAGTATGCCCACTATCATGAACTGTTAATTACTTTGTGCAAGCGCGTGTGTTATAAATAGATCTATTTGAGATTGACATCCCCGTCCAGGATTGGTGTCTACAAGACCAACGGGCATATACCATATCGGATTTAGATGTTACGGGTTGACATCTACACGGGTACAATTATTTGCATTAATTTGCACACATACAAGTCGTAGCTTCAGTGTCATGAGCTTAGTGCAGTCATAATTACATTTTGTGATATTGTATGTGTTACATTATTACACACTTGAAATCTTGTGATCCAACATTTATACTTACATAAACCTATGAACTCACTAACTTTATGTTGACACTTTTAAGCATGTATTTCTCAGGTGAATAAGACGCTTGACGTAACTAATGTGCATTGGAGTTTAGACTTTTCAAGATTATATTCATGAATTTCTGCATACATTCAAAATATCAAATCTCGTTGTATTATTTCTAGACTTTCATTATGATGCAAACCTTGGGACAAATGTTATTTTTCAATTAAATCAACGAGATTACTTTTCAAACGACTCATTTAGAAGTCGTTCTCTTATATCTTGTGCTATTGTATTATGAAGTAACACTCCCGTACATTATTCCGCAGGCGACCTATTATGGGGTTATACAAGCATTTTCATATACATAATATCGATCACTCAGAATTAAAAAATATTAAAATTTGAATATCCATGATTTAAAATCTACGAACCAAACGCCCTTAAGAAATATTGTAGTATTATTTGAATATTTTCCATACGCGTCGAAAACTTTCAAAAATATTAATAAGCAAGCGGGATAGGATTTAATTTAGTTGGTTACATGGAAATACTTGTAAAGTATATAAGTATGAATAAAAATGGCAAACTTGACGTAAAGGTTATTTTGACTTGTAAAACTAAAACGCAAACTATTAGGTTGTGATATAAAGTTATAAAAATATATTTGCATCACTTCATTTCACTTGCATAGTCCTAAACGGCCTATTAGTTATTAGGTTGCTTCCGGAACTTGTTGTGACGTTCCACCTACTTGATTATTCACAAATCAATACTTTCACTTAAGGTGAGTTTATAGCCCCGCCAAATGATGGAATGCATGTTTATGATCCAAACAAAACATATGTACTCATGTTGGGACACACTTTGCTATAATTAAGCCACCTTTGTTCCCTTTTCTTGTCTTGACCAGCCATGGCATCTAAAGCCCCGAGGTGTCTTTGTTTTGTGTCAGGATCACTTAAAAACTCATAAAACTCAACAGTAAAATATTCCCCAAAGTTACTTAGCATTTTTATTCACTTTAAAAAAAATTCCAATAACTTAGAGTATTTACTTGACATATTTTAATATTATAGTTCCCAAAAACTCATTTGGACATTAACGGATGTGTCGGGACTCGTTTTTTGGCATTTCTCAAAATTCACAGGTCAACCACCCGAAACTAAAATAACACAATAATAACCTCTAAAAAGGATTATTATACACAATAAACCATCAAATTCCTCAATTATCATAAAGATCACCACCGTCTACATGGTACAATATTCTAAATAACTAACAAACGTCAAATAGTCGAAGGACCAAATTAGAATATTCAAAACACAGAAAAGGGCAAAGGTTACATTCCAACCCTCTTAAAAGAATTTCGTCCTCGAAATTCAACTACGTATCAGCAATAAACAAATGCGGATACTTAAGTTTCATCTCATCTTCACGTTCCCACGTGAATTCAGGACCATGTTTCGAATTCCACTAAACCTTGACGATGGAAATTATTGATCCCAATAGAACAGATCTTACTTAGCTTGTATAAGCCTAAGTTGTATTGAATAAATTCAAAACAACTATGATAGAAACTTTGGTTGTGAATATCAAAGACTATGCGGAATCTAGTCAATGATACTAAGAAGAATTTCAATGAAACGGTAATAAACAAGATTAATAACAAAACAGTTTACCAAACTTTCAGCCTCAATATAATACGAACACTCTTAATAGTGTTAGGGTTTACAAAACCTTGAAGCTATATCGATATCAAAACAAATGATTTCTAGATATCTAACTCTATGCCCTAGGACCTCCTTTTATACACCAAGGAGTCCTAACTGCTTACAATAATTTCCTAAGTTATCATGATCTTCTAAACAAATAACTTATACATATCTTTTATAAAAATATCTCATACTTATCACATAAGTATTCTTGATCTCTAATCAATCTTTATCTTTTCAGCAGTCTTAATCCTTGAGCAGTTGTAATCTTTCAGCAGTTGTAACTTTGCACCAGCAGCATTAACTTTGAATAAGCAGTTATAACTTTGTACCAGCAGCACTAACTGAGTACAAGCAACATTAACCACTTAGAATATTTTCTTCATTCTTCATCAGCAGTACTAAGTTACACTAGCAGTACTAACTACTTAGCATATTTTTCATAAATATTACTAACAGCATTAATTTATGCTTAGCAGTACTAACACACACCTGAGCAGCAGTAACTCTAAGATCATCATGAAGTCTTTTAATCTCAACAATCATCCCCTAAACTTGATATTTATCTTCAAAATCATCAAGTTTCTTCATTAAAAGCTTTATAAACACCAGGAGGATGCTTCTAAATACTTCATTGATTCTTGAGTTGCTTAGTCATCAGCACATTTCATTCCAATGATTATCTTGAAGCCTCTTATTGAGCATTTATGTGATTGTAGCTTTTGTAAGGGGATATCTTTTCTATATCAACATAAAGAGATGCATATTTGAAAACCTCACAAAGTGTACTCCACATGAATCAAATAGCTTCCAAGCTCACTTTGTTTCCTTGTATATACCTCCACACTAGATCTTCTACATGATGTTTAAACATTGTCTTTAGATCACCCCATAGCACTCTCTCATAGCCCTCTTTTGGTCTTGTATACTCATGCCTAGCTTTAACTATTTTCCATAGAGTTTCCAAATCTTCTTTGTTAAAGTTTTAAGCATATGAATGACGGCTGAGTACCTCTTTAAACTTCCATCAGCTCTTATAATTTGATAAA